>JAQIXG010000007.1:0-72637 GCA_034700105.1 Oconnorella tubifera
TTATATATATTGTAAAAACCAATAAGTGTATATGAACAATAAGTATAGGTAGTCATAAAAAATAAGAGTTGAAATAATACAAATGCTTAGTTTATAGAAATTAAATCAAATTAATTAGGAAGTTAAAGAAATAAGTTTAATAAAACTGAAATTAAAAAAAGTTTAACACTGAGTAGCAAATGAGTTGTTTTATACCATAATTGAGTAAAATAGAAATACTACGTAATATATTCCTTGATTTGATTTTTCTGATATATGCTATAATAAGGTGAGTTAAAATATCGTTCTTCTATAATAAATCCCATTGGAAAGTCAAATAAAGTCAACACTGTCAAAATGCAATCATCGAGCAAGTAATATTGACGAGAATTCACTGTGTGTTGTTAAGTAGCTTAGACTGAGAGTTATAGCATTAAGTTGAGACGTACTTTCACAGACTAAGAGAGGTTTTAGGGACAGTGTCCGGTGAATATCCCGAGTGTCTCAGCGAGAATTTGATGCTAGTATTGACTTCACAGAGGAGATCAAGGAGCTTGGTCTACCACACACATTTTAAAAATTTCCTT
Organism: Oconnorella tubifera; assembly: GCA_034700105.1. NCBI lineage: Eukaryota > Metazoa > Annelida > Clitellata > Enchytraeida > Enchytraeidae > Oconnorella > Oconnorella tubifera. The sequence continues at coordinate 567 of JAQIXG010000007.1, forward strand.
GTGTGTGTATACATTCAGAAAAGAATTTATCCACATTATTATCTGTGATTTCACCCTACCCCTCTTCTGAAATTTGAATTGACAATAATTTATTATCATAAAATGAAATTTGATAAATTAAATTTTAAGTTATAAGATGAAATTTACGACATAAAGACCAGTCGTGGTGACGAGTATTTGCTTTCAGTTGCCTTGATTGAATATTGATGTTATATGCTTCTAATTGAATCATTGCTTATCAATAAATATTATTAACGTGAGACTAACTAAATGTTAATTTAAAAACACTTCTCGGTCTTCCTTGAACATTTTTCTTACCCTTTCACTGAATGACACGATGATAGCACGACGGGACTGTCAGATAAACCAATCAAGAAATCGTGTTGGTTTTTCTCGTTGTTTGACTGCTTTAGATCGATGAGCTTAAATCCCATGACTCTTGTCGCATTGACGATAGAAATCTAGACCCTCTAGCAATTAAAAATGCATTAAAACTCAGTTTTAGACTTTTAGTTCAATATGAGAACATCCACAATATAATATATACTGTGAGGAGGTTTTAACTAAACGTCTACTGTATATAGTTTGAGTTTTGGTAGAGACTGCTCAAGTTACTGAATTTTGTCATTTATGATGTTTACTTTCTTTTTCATATTTATATTTTTTTATTTCTATTATTGTTATCTTTACAGTATATAATATGTGAATGAAAATACACTTAATTAAATAGATAAATAATTGACTTAAATTATAATACATATGATTTTCTTAATAGCTTACGTATATTTAAACTAGTACTTAACGTAAAATTAAATAACTTATTTAAGCCCAAAGGATATGATTTACTTATGCAGCTAATGCATCGGCGGTATTAATTTACGATCGCTTTTCCTGATTCAAATTCATTACTGCAAATTTGCAAGACAACTCTCATTCAAAAACATTTTCATATAGTCCTGGCAGTAATTTACTAACCAATGCAGCAGCGCTCATTGAATAAATCAACCACCTTTGTTTCAGAAAACTTGTTGACACAATCCATTCTTTGCTCTGATTAATTTTTTTCATTTAGTGTGCAAGTAATCCTTGACACAGATTTAGCAGGAAATCGATTTGAGAATTGTTAGTTTGAATACAAGTTGTTACACAAATGTTAATTCACTGTAATAAAATGATAGCAATAAGCCTAATCGTCTGCATAATCAAATATTAAACTTTTAAACTTTATATTCCTTTTAATTACTTCTAAACAGAAAGGCACGCGATCCATCAACGTATTTGTTTTACGTGTTATAATTTAATCGGTATAAATCGTTACTTAAATATCGTCTATCACTATGAAATACCAGATCGCTTCTACTCAGATTGTAATTCTGATATTTTATAGACTTGATTAATTAATCATTATCAGTTTAATTTTATTGTTTTTTTCGATTATGTAAGTATATATTGTTACAGTTTAATTTTATACCATTTTTTTTCGAGTGCATATAAATATAAATTATTATCTAATTAACCTTTTTTATATATTATAGCTATATATTTCTTTCCTTAATTAATAAATATAAATAACGACATAAATAAATCCTGTAAATAATGTTGTTATAAATATATATAAATAACATAACTTTTACAGTCGAGTCCGCTTTCAAGCTCCTATCTCCCTCGCGATCCATCGAGGCGAGACCGGGGGACACGGCCGAATGTAGATGCGACTTCAAAAGCTACGAATACTCGGCCTTCGAGAACCCCATACTTTGGAAGAAGTACCAGAGCAACGAAGAATCCCCGATCAATATCATGGGCAACATTCTAGAACCTTTCCTATCAACTAAACGCTTTGAAGTGACCTTTCACTCAAACCCTACACGGTTTCAGTTCACACTGAGAATTACAAGTTAGTAAAATATTAAATAGATAACTTAACTGAATTACATTTTTATTATAAGCGATGTCTCACGCAGATGATAAGCTTAGCGTCTTACTAAATTGTGCAGAAAGTTTGGTATCTTGCATAATTATATTCCAATCTCGGGTTTCACATTAAATCGGAATTAAATCTGATTCGAATTGTATTTTCGGTTGCTAATAATTTTTAATGGTAAATGTTAATAATAACAGTCACTGTAATATATTTTTTTTTTAAATGTAATGATTATTAAACAGATTATTGGTATTAAACTATCACTGTTTTGTGCTATAGATTTGTCTCGATTAGATAGCGGTAACTACACGTGTGAAATAAGAGGCAGACGTTCGGTTATTCTCGCTACGGTTGCTCATTCAATTCTGGTCATCGGTACTATTTTCATAATTAATAAATAATAACAGTAACATTCACTAATGCTGACTGATAAAGCTAAAATAGATAAAGCACGGTATATGTAGTTATAATTTTCTTCCTCTTATTGGCGTTTTTGGACTTTGTGTGAGTAAAGTATTTATTTAATGTGTTTCTAAAATCAATGGACAACCAATGTCGCCTATTGGTTTCAATACAATGACAATTACATATCTATTATTTTTTTTGTTGCAATTTGCGATTTGTTTTAAAACATGCTGCTGATATGTTTAAGATATGCTTCTGTCTATGTTACATTTTTGACTTATATATTTCTTTAGGTTACTATTTATGTTTTTGTTTCTATTTTTGTTTCTAGAACCACTGCAGACGATATCATTGATAATCGAGAATGAAACATTACCTCTATTACCAACCGACGAACTCTCTCGACAAGTCTTTCCATCTAGCGAAAGCCTACAAACTAACTTCTTTTTCATCGAAGGCTCCCCTAGAACTGTTCGCTGCGTGGGCCAGGGCGGTTATCCCGCCCCCGATATGGCTATATTTCTAGGCGATCGAGATATTACAAATAACTTTAAACTGTCTCGGTCTGTTTCGCTCATCGGTGAAAAAGGTCTGAGATCTATTTTATACCACACGGAGCGATCTTGTGATAGGTTAATAGTTTCAGCTCACGAGGATCAACAGCCAATCAGATGCGTTGCATCGGTGGCTGGAGTGGGATCTAATTATAGCAGCGTCATCATCAATGTTATTTGTAAGGAATGGTTGTTATTAATCTGAATATTTAGAAACTTTTAAATAAATCTAATTTAAGTAACTTTTCTTAATTCTTCCTTAAGTTATATATCTCTTGTACAGATATATGAAACGATGATTTATAAAAAAGCAATATGTTTTCATATATAAAAAATTAGTTTATTTTTTGATCTCAGATCGTCCGTTGATCACGTGCCCAGAGGCTAGCGCCTACCTCGGTGACCGTAACGTTGGGCTGCGGTGCGAGGTGCGGGCCCGGCCTCCCGCTTCTGTCCTTTATTGGATCATCGATCGAAACGGTACAACGCTCATAGAGGGTCAGATAGTCAACGAATACTGGACACTGGTTATGGTAACAAAAACGCTAATTTTGATAAATAATATAATTTATAAATAATGATTTTTTTTGCTGTTTGGATGATTATTCTATTATTTGAGCCATTGTGTTTCATGTATAAGGTTTGTTTGTGATACAGTTCAGTTTCTTGTTTCTCACTGGCAATCGAATACTTTATGTTTATCTATCGGTATTTCTTTTGCTCTACTAATGGTAAATCGACGCTATAAGTATTGCTTAATAGAAAATGAAGTCAAAGATGGTTATACAATAATATGGACACTGTAACAACTTAATGAAGATTGTCCAGAGCTTATGATTATTAGTTTTAGCGATTGTAAGATCATCAATCTTTCTGTTTTGAGTAAATTCCTAATGACAAAACGGTTTAAAATACTACAAATAATATTCAAGTAAAAACAGGAAAATGTTGGAGATTTTAGAACAAGAGCAATGGTTAAAATAACATAACGACATTTTTTTCTGTCTTAATGTCTGAAGCTAGACATTGTGTAGGGGGGGGGGGGGGGGTGAAGTAAGCCCTTTGCTTTAAACCTTTTTAGTTTCCACCAATTTTAAGTTCAATACTTTTTTTATAATGTCAGCCTACCCCTCCCCAGCGATAAAATAATTCGTCTCCGTTTGCTGAGAATTATTCTAATAAATAAATAAAAATAATACTTCTTAATTCTGTCAATTGACCTTCTAATCCAGATCAGATGTCGCGGAGTAATTTAGTTAAATTTATTGCGAAATTTGATCGGCATTATTTCAAACATGAGAACATTTCCTGTAAAAATCTGATTGATTTATAGCAATTCATAACGCGACGAATACAAATATTGTGTTTTTCAAAATAATTATGATGAATGCTTGATAATAAATGGGTTTCGTATCCGTCTCGACGACAAATCGTCAAAATATCGTTTTAATTCACTTAATGACTTATTTGGCGTTTCTTAGTCAAAGTGATAAATTAGTCGTATACATTTTGTGTAAATTTTTAGATTCATTGAAATTCAGTACAACTATTTAAACATTCAATAACTTTTTTACATCTATGGATGTGAAATCGTAGAAAACAATGTTATAGATTTAATCCTAAGGAATTCTCTGAAGATAAATATTACCTAGATCCAATAATGATTTTAAGGATGATTTTAAGTGTCTGCGAGCAATATAAGATTATAATATAATTTTCTACTTATAATAGTAAATTGGCTATTTAGCGTTATCGCTGATAATTTATATCGTAGTCTGATAGAGTTTGAATTTTCTGCATCTTACAATAACATGACAGCCGTTTAACCCAGTCACGAGAAAAATCATCAAGCAGCAATTGAAACGGCTAATGATCATGTTGATCATATTCATTTTCTTTTTCTCTACTACATATCATTAAAGCATGTAATATCATGATGATAGCCTACTACACGCCATAAAATTTAAATAGAATGATCTCGGTCTTGACATGCTATCTATAATCCTGCTGTAATTGCTCTTGCTTAATTGTTAGAAACTGAGTTTGTTATAAACTGTAACAAACTTAACTGTTACAAATTGCAAGTTTCAGACTGATTTCTCAGATAGAAAATGAACCAAGTAGAATTTAATGATATTCCGCTTGTTCTCATTGTATAGGATCGAAGTGACGGAGTCCTGGAGACTCAGTTATTTGTCAAACAGGTTCACTGGCAAAGTTTTAGGACCTACACGTTAGTGGCTCAGAACAGCATTTCAGCGAGCACTGCAAAAGTAGAACTTGTTCAAAGTTTGTTTTTATTTATTGTCACCATTATAATTATCAGTATCATTAACAGTTTCTAAGATGAGTTGTTTTAGCCATATTTGATAGAAATTCCTACAAATAATCAAATGAGCTTTTGTACAAAGCTACGAAATTTTAATAATTTGTTTAAAAAATCATCATTAAACTTAGTAAGCTTATATGCAAAAACAAGTTATCGTATACAATAACAAGAAATCGTATATAATAACATAATTCTTGGACAATCTTTATTATTTATAAGGCAAATAAATGGTGTCCGGACGATTCGTCCCCGGACGGTTCGTCTCGGACGATGCGTCTCAACAAAATACCATGCAAACTTTTTAAACAGGCTTCATAGTTAGTTTTTTGTTGCTTCATTCAATATTTCTTTATCTTTTAGCATGTTTTTATTTTAAATTAATTTCTGTAATTTTTTAAAGTTGTTCTTAAATTTATTTTATTTCCTTTAATTTTTCAATACCATTTTTTACTATTTTCTTTTTTCTCCCTTCATTTCTTGAGTGTTCTCTTATTAATATTCTTCCTTTTTGTTATTATTTTGTTTTATGTTGTACTCGTGTGACAAGTGTACTATCACGGGTTTAAGTTTAAGAAGCATATCGTAGTCCTTTCCTTTTGTAAAAACTGTTTTTATTACAAATTTGTATAAACTTTTATTATGTAAATTATTATTCAAAATAAATTACCATTTACTTAAAGGGTTTTTTCTTATAATAATCCAAGTCTGCAGCAATTAAATAACTGTGATAGCTCGTATATTGATTTTAATAATTATTACATACTTTATTTGCTATCTTAAACTTTTATTATCATATTTAAAAACTTTGAGACGAATAGTCCGCGAGACGAATCGTCCGCGAGACGAACCGTCCGTGAGACGAATCGTCCGAGACGAACCGTCCGGGGACGAACCGTCCGGGGACGAATCGTCATAAAATCTAATATATATCTATCTTAAAACTTGCAGATCCAGGGACTTGCTTCTTAATGTAGCATATTCATTTCATTCATATTAACATTACACCGAATTTACTATTTCAAATGAAAGGCCAGTCCAAGCGAATTGTTATATGATTTCATTAAAATTATTCACTTTAAATAAATATACCGCTTAAGCTGTCTTAAGCTCTTAATAATTAATTGTATTTTATGTTTATTGCTTAATTTCATCCTTTTGTAATGATATGAATTTAATCAACAAATAAACAGAGCTTCTTTATTTTTGTAGAAGTAAGACTTCAACTACCAGAGATGGCTCAGGCTGACAGGCCTCGTAGTCAGCAAATTTTAGCTCAAAATGACGCGAGAAATGATTATCACCAATATTCAATACTCGGGTCAACCGGGCAGCCCATTCACAGCCAATCAAAACAGTTTTACGTGCCCTTATTAGTTTTATATTGCATGATATTTTTGAGGCGGTTCGTTTATAGCTAATGTGCCACGGATGTCCCACGAAGCAGAAAGGGGGAGCAGGAATAGCAGAAATCCCGGGGACCCAGAGTGTTTAAGTACCTAGGGCCTCCTTTATCATTTTTAAGGGCCCGGGACTATAGTAAGAAAACGTTATTCAGGAAAAAAATTGTGTATGATTATAAAATGATCTCGTAATTTTTTGAAAAAGGTTGGAGCTTCGTATATGTTCTGCCTAGGGGCCCAAAATAAATGTCAGTCAGATGCCTGGCCTCAGTACGTTACAGCTTGAGTTATAATAAGACCGTTTGTATTCAAAAATTATTTTTAAAAAAAACTGATAAATACCCGTTTATAAACTCTGTAACGTTATATTGTACATAAAGCCAAGAAAACTGTTTCATAAACACATCGTTCAGTTTTGTATTGAAAGAACAAGCTTTAGCATAACAGACTCTTGTTTCGTTCTTATTGTTTTAAGCAATAATCGAACGATTACCATAAAATAAAGATAATGTCAGTGTTGCGAAACAGAATGTACGAAACTAATTAATTTTGACTTTTTAAATACGGTACTAAAATAATTATTATTGAAAACAAGGAGATTTAAATAGGCTTACATAATGAATATAGGATATGTCTTTTATTACACAATTGATAAGGTTAATACGATATTAGTGCTGAAGTTGTTTTTCATTAACATTGGAGTGTAAAATATAAAATGTAAATCATATTTGACTTTGTAAAATATTTAAAGAATCAGTATATTTTTTCCTTCTATCATAAAATTAATGCTCATGACATCGTAGGGCCTCATTCATGTTAATAAAACTGAACAAGTTTTTAATTATTAAGTGATTTAATTTAAAACATATATTTAATTATATTAGTTTGTTTTGAAAATTTGACGCACATAAAATAAGGATAGTTTTTTCTATGTTACTAATATTACAGTAGCCTATTATTCAAGTCACGAGTGGAAAGTCTTCCTTAAGTACATTCATTAATTAAAATTTATTTATTACCATAGCTGTGTAATTATCAAGAGCTTATATCTTCGTCATTTTAAATAAATATATGTAGCTTTTAATTCACACGCACGGTGTAGCAAATCAAACAGACAGGTTATGCAACAAGTCAGAAAAGAAAATAAATAAATAGTTCACATAGAATTAGAAAATAAATAAACAAATAAAGTAATAAAAAAAAATACATTAAATATTTTAAATCACAATACAATATCACATTGAACTTTGTACAACGGTTTCAAAATATGACCATATAATTATATTATAGTTTAAAACACTATTTTTATTTTTTAAATGAATAGTATAATAACTATAAATATTATGCAGTTCCTCTGTAGCACTTACATTAAGACAATTTAACGATCGTTCGTTACATATAAATTTAAAATTAGACAAAAGAGTTAATTTTCGTTTATCAATTAATAAATGCAACGGGAGATAACCCAAAAAATATTGGCATTGCTCAACAATTTTCTTATCAAACGTACGAAATATTTTTTCAAAAATTGATGAGTAAGCTTTTTCAAGACTTTTCATCAATTTTTTATTCCAATATATAACTTCAGATGAGTATAATAAAATGGGTATACAAAAAGAGTTACTTAGAGAACAAAGAACCATAGGAGTTGAATTTAACTCAAGTTTTCCAAAAATACCATTAAGGGCTTTATATTTTTTCAAATGGTGTAAACATGGAATTCATTAATTGCGAAAGAATTCAGAAAGTTAATCAGGCATCGAAATTTCTCTAACTTTTGATGTCTTGTTTTTGAATCAATTATTCTATAATAACTACAAAAATCGCAGTCTGGCATTTTTGGAAGATCACGCTTGGTTTTAAATGAATTGGAAAGATACAAATTTGTTTCTTTACTATAATATAAATTGTATGTCAGTATAAATCATTAAAAATAATAAAGATTATTTCTTTAGCAGTAACCAATTGATAAGCACTTGAAACAATTTAAAATATTAGTCTGAAGTCTGAATAATCATCGGATGACAATGTCAAGGACGCTAGACGTTAACGCTAGACCGATGAACTCTGATTGTTCGTTTTATGATTAACTTTTGTTCTTCCAATGAACTGAAGTGTGTAAACTGAGCAAATACAAAAATGATTTCAAGTTGCAGCAATCCTGCATTTAGTGCAACAAATAGACTGTGGATTTATACCCAAGTTGGGAAAAGATGAATTACTAGTTTATCAAAATATTCGAGAAACCTAAAGTGGACCCTTCAAGGAATGGATGGTAGAATGTATCGTAGTAATTTATAAATAAACTAGAATATTTTAGTAACGTGTGTTTAAACACGTTTACCGAATAGTTCAATTATAATAAACGCTGTAATAAGTCTAACAATCAAATAATATGCAATTATAAAAAATATTAATAGATTTAAGTAGAGCTAAAATTAGGGATTATGAACAGAATTCTATGAAATGCAAAGAAAGTAAAGTTGAAAGTGTCTCCATTAAATTTGAAAGCATTACAAACAAAATCTGCAACTTTTAGCTCCAATTTTCATTGAGTCTAATAATGCTTTTTAATTCTGAATTTCAGCATTATTGGCAGAAGTTTGGTTCATAATTATGAACCAAAATCGAATACAATATACTTTCTGCCAAGTCATATGACAGTCAAGTGATGAGTGTCGGATATCCAGTGGGCGTTGGAACCTAAATTCTAGGAACATTTGACAGTAGAACGAATTTTACGGGCATCGCCTAGCTATAATAGCACTGCGAAGTCAACTGAAGAGGAATTCATTTGAAAGTAATGAATAGGTCTAAATAACATAGAGGTTTTACGAAAGGCTGATTATTAATTAGCTATATAGTCTTACTGTAGAACGATGTAAAAGTTGATTCATCTGTTTCAGCAAATCAAATAAAATTCTAAGATTTGGTTAATGTCCGTAAAATTTAATAAAAAATATAAACTGCCGGTAACCGATCTAATAAGATGGATAAAAATTGAATATATTCCTTAATAAATCGACCATCGACTTTATAATATTTCTAACATGATGTTCTTGATAATATTTGTATGTTATATAAATACAATTATAGTTATATGTATATTTAGTATTTATTATATCTCCATTCAGTTGATTATGTAGTGTTCATCTTACGTTTACTTCTGTTTTAAGTTAATTTTGAAAAGTTCAGTCGTATTGAATCTAGAGCCTTGACTGGGTTGTCCCATAGTGAACTATATCTGTTATTGTCGGCAAACGCTGGTAAAATTAATTTTAACTTCAATATTTTACTAGTAGTATTAAATTTAAATATTGCTAAGGCTTATTACAGAAAGTAAATATGAAATGTAATGAAATACTGTTACTTTCGATATTTTGAGAATATTTAAAAGTAAAAAAACTAACTTATTGAATTTAATTTAATACCAGTAATATATTTTTAACAAAAGTAATATAGTATTAATTTATTATTTAATAATATATCTTGACTTAATTTCCGTTAGTTTTATTTAGTAGAAAAAATGGTTGCACAAAAACTTAATTAACCTATAAAAGCAAATTTATGGTCTGTCAGATAAAATTTTATATTAAATATAGGATATCATAAAAAAAATACATTCTTTAAATGTTATTAATTAATAAACGATACAAACGTACAAAACTGACTAAAACATACAAAAATGACTTATTTCTACTAGTGTGCTTGACTATCATAACACTTTCTATATGGCCATTTATAGACATAAACAAAAGTGACATTTTTTATTTTAAACTACATAACGCAGTGACTTACAAATTGTAAAGATTACTGTTGTTGTCGTCGACACGCAAACAGACCGAGAAAATAAACGCTCAAGGCATGCATAAAATCTGCATTTCTCATCAATTCCAGAGCTTCGTTGTAGGAGTTTTGTTATTTGTATTTCGCAAGAGATTACAACTGCAGTTAGTTTAGATTTAATTATTATTCAATATTGTGGCTGACAACAATTTATAGAGTTTTATTGCGAACTGGTTCATTTCTTCGAATCCTTTATCAAAAGAAAAAACAATGTATTATTTTCAGGCTTAATTATATAATTATGGAGCTTTTACTCATCGCTATGTATTTATTAGTGCTGAAGTTGTTTTTAAAAGAATATAAAAAATATTCACCCTTTTGATACTAATAGATGCAGTTATACTGGCGATGCTAATTACTGTCAACAAAAAGACTGGTGCAAAAATAGAATAATTATTCAATTACTATATTGTTTCGAAAAATGACTACAGTTTTACAATATTATATTTCTCAATAAAATCATCCAACATATGCAAAACCATCGCGTATATTTTACACACTGTCTGATCGACTCTCCTGTGTGTATAAAATTGGTATATTTTATATTCACTTCAGTGTCTCGCTAAACTTCTGCAGCATTCATTCGACTCTTGAGACAGATGCGCAATTTGTATCCCACTTTGAAGTCATCGGCGCAAATTTTATATCTCAATCAACAGTTTATTTCTTGCAGGCGACAACAATAGTCGCGCGTCTTCATCGCTCGTAATAATATCGTCGCGATGTTTTCGCGCTAGCAATCAGATGGCAAACATAGGTGTGAATTAGATAGATTCTCGAAAAAGATGCTTAACATTATACTGACTAACTGAAGGGAGCTTAACGAACGTTTGCTTTTAGTGCGGATGAGATAGGCCTACTGTTGAGCAGTTCAAGTAGATATTTGTGGTACTGTCACAATGACGCATGTATTTTTGAAGATGGGTAGTTTCAGAGTGTTAATGCGAAGACAGTGGGCGAAAAACTGAAAGTTGATATAAATAGCAACTGATAGTTTCAGAAAGTAATTCACAGTACTAGATTTGTAAAATTAACGTTTAATTAAATAACTTTTTGATATTTGATATTGAAAGTTTATTGTTTATTTAACATCTAAATACGAAAAAACATTTTGTTATTATTTGGAGTGTCTTGTGACCGGTATGTAGGATTATTTTTAAAATTTTGTATCGTATTATAAAAATATATAAGTTTATGCTTGTAAAATTTAATTGTAGTTAACATTACATTCTATTTTAATCATAGCACGTATAATTATAGAAACTAAAGTTAAAATGCAATGAAATATAGGTACAAATGTATGCCTAAACTAAATGTTATTCTTTTTATAATTTAATAATTTGCTTATAAACAGTTTTCAAACTTAATATTTTAAATTAGATAACTTCAATTTTGTAAAAAAATATACGAAGCAAACCAAAGTTCGTTTTAGAGCTCATTCTTAATTAACGGAAGGATTGAAACTTTTACTGATCTGAAATACAAATTGTGTAAACAATTATCTACGCATAATAGTTTTAAGGTTTAACCGTGTATCGCTAATTGGTCTCGCAACGATTGATTACAATGATAAAACCTTATTTAAAAACTCATGGATGTTAATCGTGCTTTAAAGATTTTTTTTTAATGGAGCTAGTTCGTTTTTCGTTAATGTCAATGCTTCTGTTGTGAGCAATTATATAATTAAACGTTATTAAGAAGTTACTATCTTACTTCTTAATGTATTAGAGTATTTGCTCAACTTTATTGCAATATTGGTTTTAGAAATTACAAATAATATATATAAATACCGATTTTTATTTAATCTTTTACCAAGAAACAGTTAAGCTACTTGATAACTTAATGAAAACAATTTCGGGAAGTAGCTTAAGCTAAATTATTTTAAGTTAAATTTAAAGCTAATTTATTGTGATTCGATAAATTGTTGCAATTATAATTATAAGAAAAAATTTGAAAACTATAATTATATTTTGCTGTTAATTTAATGAATCATAAATCATTTGCGACTCGTAAAAATGTATCGTCGATTTGTTTATTATAGGTTACTTAATATTACCTTTGTATTTATAGTTTATAACTATTATTATTATTATTCTTTGTTATTTCTTTAAAAATTGATAAATAAAATATTTAGATTGTTTGGATATTGAAAATTTAGCATTATCCAAAATTATGTAACATATTTTTTGAAGTTATTGGAGACTATAACTTAACAGATATATAAACATTATGAAAACGAAATCTGAATCCTTAAAAAACAAACAACAATCGTCCACTTTAAATGTTATATTGTGATTATCAATTATCATTGAACGAGTTAATACTGAGATTAAGGCTAAATTTAATCACTTGAATTGTTGAATATGAATTACTTTTTAATAAACTGCTCGTCTCCAGGAAGCATAATAACAACTTATAGATAATAACCGCCCACCATCACTTGTTGATATCATGAAATAGAAAATTATCGTGTGCTATTTTATTCTAAGTTTCTAGACCATAAAACTGCAATTCAACTTTTTAATTCCACTACTATTAGACATCAAAATGCATTATTAAGAAAGAATTTAAAAAAATTGCCGGATTTATATTCATGAATCACAGGATCTTTACAATGTGGACCTACATGAAAACTTCAAATTATAATTCTTAAAAATAGTATATTCTTCGTTTAAATTCGTGAAAAATTGATGAACTCCAATTAAAAACTTATGGGCCTATTATGTTATAGTTACTATGCCCCGCCCCCTTTAATTTTTTTTCCGTGACGCCCGTATACACTGCATTGCGAAGTTGTAACTCCTACGTGAATTTATTAGATTTGTTTCATTTATTTTTATATGGATGATATTTCGAACAATTGTGACCCTCGCCGAACAATTTAATTTTCTTTTTAATTCTAATTTAAGTTTTTAGATTTCTTGAAACACTTAATTACAATTATTTACAGTCTGATTAAATTTTATAATATTTTTTTATTTTAAAATTGGAACAGGTAACTTATGGGATTTAATTTGATATACTTAGCAAAAGTTCATTTTTATTTAGGATCCGATCTCCCTCTCCCTTCAACTCCTACTTTCATAATTCATATTTTGATTCTTTCAATTATTATAAAAATTACATAATTTTCATATAAATAACGATTTTAGCATATTCAATTATCACAGATGTTTATTACAACTTACAAGTATTAAAAAGATAATCATATTACTGCAAGAATCAGTTTATTTCAAGTTTAATGAAGTGCTGATTCAATTTTATCATAATTACGTAGTAATTGTTTTCACAAAATTAGGTCAGTTTATTTAAATTATATTAGATATTATAAAAAATTATTACTAATAGATTATTAAAAATAAATTTACCAATATAAATTGACGACAATATTTTAGGAAATTGCGTTAGTAGTAGTAAGTTAAAAATTTTAATTTAAGACTATTGAATATTATAAATTTTACTAAATTTGTTAGTATTACTTGCAAAATAAAATAATGTTGAAAAATTGTCTGCTAATTATATGTTCTAATTATGATATATCATTGAGATACGTCTCAATGAAACATTTTCCATCTTCATACACTTTCGTGATATAACGCCTACACAGTTATGAATTTTTTTATTCATTCTATACAAGGTTTATCACAATGATATTATACAATAAGCAAGGTTGATAATTAAAATAATAGCATAGGGTTTTGTGTTTCGGAAATGAAAATATAGATGTAATACGATACTTAATTGACTGTACTTTATTTACTTTTGTAAAAACAACAAACTGAAAATCATTCAACAGATTATTATTAACTTAATCTCTATCTCTAGTGTCTACGCCCTTACTTTCTATTTTAATTTAAATTTTAAAAATATTGCAAACGTTCTGTTACAAAATTAAACAAGTAGGATAAATGAAGAAGAAATAACACAATAATATTTTTTACTAGAAACTAAATGATTTGTTCTCAAATACTTCAATCGGTCAATTTAAATATAATTACAGATTTGTATTGTATTTGTATTATAATGCCACATACTACAGTATGTGGCATTAATAAGTATATAATTAATGCATAAGTATCTTAGAAAACGAAGCTTGTTGTCTGATCCTAATTGTACTATCTTTCGGTTATTTGATTAATGACACAGCAATTATACAAAAGGATCTAATTTTTGTGGCATGATGTGAAAAAGGTTTAAAAGAATCACGCGATGGAACTAAGTTCTTAATGATGCCTTTAATAATGTCCCCTGAGAATGACTGAACAAGCACAATCCTAGATATATTCAGTTTCAAACAATTTTATTTAAGATTTAGAACATTATGTACTTGCATCGATGTTTTTGATTTGTTATACGAAGAAATATTTTATGACTGTTTTAATAATAATTTTCTTATTTTTAGACGTCGCTTAATCTAAATCGAAAGATGATAACCAAAGTATTACTACTGCTTGCACTATATATTGTCCACTCTTCGCTGATTGCATCCGCCGCATCACTACTTGATGAAATCAATGCGCGACCCAGATTCACAACCAGCGGCCATGCTGGGGACTACTTCCTGACACGTGACGACACCGGCCAATTAGAAGCGTCTAAAAGAGCTCCGTGGGCGCCATCGGAAATACGCTACGATACTTTTGTACAGAAGCTACTTGCCGGAAAGACCAAATACTACGGTAACAGAGATAAACATAATTACTTTGAAAATCTGGAACGGCACGGTAGATCAGCTAGTCATGAAATTTCCGCAAATAATCAACAGTTGGAAAAGATATATGAAACTGTGAAAGATCTGGCAAGACAAATAGATTCTTTACGTCTGATCCTGGATGAAAAACAAAAACTTGAACTTTTGAAAAAGCATGCGGATGAAGATAGATTCGATATAAGTAAATATTCTATGTTTCGTGAAGATAAATCCAGTGGATTAAGATCTAATTTAAAAGTAAAAGGTATGAATCAATTAGATTTACAGAAGGAACCTAATTATGCGCTGCGTGAATTTGATGTTGTCAACCATAAGATACCCATTGAAGTAGAAAAGGAAATGAAAAGAAAAAAAATTAATAATGAAATAAAACTGTTAACAAGTGATGCTTATCAAAATGATTTTGAGAAAGTTCCACAGATTCACAACAAAGTTGGATGGCAAACAGAAAAATCCGCATTGTGGAATGTTAAACCAGAACATAAAGATGTATCGAGGTGGCTTAGAGTGCTCAAAATGCATGAAAATGATGATGCTGTTTCAGAAGATAATATGAAAGATAGCAAATCACATTTGCTCCATGAGTTCAGTTTAAAAACTGTCGATGATCTTGTACATTTATTGACACAAGGTACTTTGGACGATGACGATGCTGCTCAAAGAATTCAACAAGATTCAACAAGTCAGAATAATGCGTTGAACGTCTTAGGATGAGTGTAGCTTTAATCGTTTTAGAATAAAGAATGATTCAACAATTCGTTTCATGTTATTTAAGTGTGATAGATTATGTTAAAGTGCTTTGCTTAATAAATGCTTGAAACTGAAAATTTAGACTAAATGTGAACTAATTCTGGAATGATATTGAATGTAGACTGAGAATCAGAAGATCAGTATCATCTTAGGGTGAAGGGGGGGGGCTGAACTTATGCCCTGGCGCTCAAGTTTCAAAATGGCTCTGAAATAGTAAAATGAGCAACCACTGATTATATTACTTGTTAAACATTTTTTCTTTATTATAGAAAAATAATAAAAATACAATGTTTCATAACATTGAGCTGCATTTAGACGTGTGTATTAATGTGTAGGTGATTGTAATTGTGTGCAGTATTTTATAGAGTGTATTTAAGCTGGAACAAAAAACTGACATTTTTATAATTTAATTCAATTCGAATCATTTCAGTATTATTGTTTTCTAAAAAAGAAATCGCCAGTGGCGCTCATCTCTTTAAGTAAATGTGGAAGCTTATATTGATGAAACTGTTTCACTTTTTACACTGGTCCATTACGGATGCTCATGAATATTATCATAATCTGTTTAGTTTCTGTGTAGTAACAGTGTATAACAATGTGTTATTAATTTATAAAGTAATATTTTTCAATTTATGTTTTAATCTTGTCAGTGCTGTGCACTTCCGATGATAATATAATATGTAATTTAAACGTTGTGTGCATCATGGTTTTTTTGTATATATTGTTTATTTGATTTTGTATATAATAATTATATGATGATACTTATTTATAACTGATCGAATGCCAACTGAATAATAAATTCAGATAAGAAAATTCCTTATCAAATTTTTCATGTAAACAGAACATGAAACAGAGAGAAAATTAGAATAAATATATTTTCTAACCAAAACTATGTTGATTGGAAAAATAATAATTTTCAATGTTTTGGTTAAGTCTAAGATACTTGACGTCCAAGTCCACACATTCAAATGTAAATTTAATTAAGCGAGTAAATTTTATAAAGCCTACTATTTGCAGCAACAAATTAGCATTGTTTTTACTTATATAGCATTAGTTAGATGGGTTTGTTGAGCAGTCATGAACCCTCGACTCCTCGAGGGTATTAGAAATTTTTGCAATGGTTATAAAGAGTATAAAAAACTGTAGCATTCCTACGACGGATGCAATATAATAAAAGAATATTTACGTAATAAAATATTATCAATAGGAATAAACAATAAAGGTCAAAAGATTAATCTTTAACTGATACTTACAATTATAAAACTCTATGAGAAATTTAATTGTTAAAGTTTAGCAATAAAATGAGTAAACTATATGATCCTGATAATATTCAATTGCATATTTTCTAAAAAAGAACTAAAATTTCGCTTAAATATGTGATTTATCATAAGATATGAAATTTTCTACTGGTTTTCATGCAGTTCGAAAGCTTTCATTCCCTCTATCTGCTGATTTATCAAAACAAATATCTGGCATGTTAGACTTGCTGCGTTGCAAATGCTCTGAAGTATTTACTTCCATTGATGATTTTCCTACACCTTCAATACTATTATTTGCATCAAAATTCAGCACTGAATTATTTAACAATTTTTGATTCTTCTCCAGTTCAAAGTAAGTGGGAGGCCTAAAATAATCATCGCTTTGATTGGTTGATTCGTTAATATCTTGATTCTCATTGGGCGCCAAGTCATAAAACGTCGAGTGATTCAGTAATTCGTCTCTTTGGGGTCTTTCTGATGAAACATCAGGAAAAAATGACAACATTCTTTCCACTGCTTCATTTTTGAGTTGATCATTGTGAAAAGATGCATTAGATAAAATCTTGCTGCGATTTAGTCCATAGATTGTATCAAGTCCCATTGAATTCATGCAAGTCGCTTCCAAATAAGAAGACTGATTGTTCGTAGCTTGCAGTCCACAAGTTCCACTGCAACTTCCAGATGGAACATCTCGCATGTTATCATCAAAGTCAGATTTCCAGCAAGAGGCGACATTATTTGCCATAAATTTTGATGAATTTGTGCCATACCCAGATCTACAGATGTTATTAAGACCAGCTTTTGAATCGATGACATCATCAATGCAGGAATATTCGTTTTCTTGAGTTAAATCGTAAGAGTGGCGGAATGTGGATTTTGATTTTGGTCGATCGGTTTGCATGCGAATAGATTTGCCGGGGGTCGCGATCTTTTCATTTGATTCGTAATTTATTTCATTTGGTCTTGTGATAGGTGTTCTTGCTTGCTTATTATGACTGTAAAGAATTATTAGTAAATAGATATAAAGTTCAAACTCGTTATGAAAAGTATAAAAAAAGTTTCACTTTATAACAAAATTTAATATTCTCTATAGTGACAATATAGTAATTCAACGAGACAAAATATTGTGATGGTAATATATCAAGAACTTTGTTGCATCATTTACCAAAATGCTTATTATAGTGGAAAAGTCTTTTTTTATGATTTTAAAGTGTTTAAAATTGTACTAACCAGCGTAAGATTAAAAGTCCTCCTAACAAAACGCAGATAGAAAAGACAACTGCTATTCCAGATATGGCTATTAAAGATGTGCCTGTACAGACAGTCTAAAATCAATTTATGATCAAAACCATCTTTATAAGTGTATGAATTATTTTACTGCTTATTCTAAAATGAAAAAAAAAATTATTTTATGCCTTAATGCAGTGCAGTAATATGACTGTTTTGTACTTAGATGTTTCTGCTGTGATCAATTAATTATAAAATTTTGAAATATTTCTACACAGGTTCATCTTTCAAAATTTAACTTCCCAGTTGTTATTTTCAGTTATTAATTATTTACTTGTTATTTATTTTATTTTTTTAATCAATGTTGTTTTTTATGTTCACAATTATTTTAAATTAAGCAGCTCGAGTTAATTAATACTCGTAGAGTTAAAAGCATTTGAGCAAAGAATTCTAATTGAGCTTGTTATGAAATCTACAAACTCTAATTTAAAGTGTACACTGTATAGTTATAATTCAAACCATAAATGCAGTGTTATTATTATACCTACCCCAGGGTAAGTTACTTTTAGCAGAACTTACTTCCCCATATTTTCCTAATGCACCTGCAGAAAAGATATAGAATTCGAAATCAAATTAAAATTATAACACATTTTGCAGTGTTTAGATTTACCATCTCTTTACTTCTATTAGTTTTTTAGTACAGACTAGTTATAATTGATTTAAAACAAATATAAATATAAACAGCAGAATTATAATCGTCAACAGATAAGGACATGCGCATTTGAGTCTTCTTTTTGCAAAACAGAAAATCATACAAATATTATATTCCAAAAAATGTATCCATTCTGCAGAAAACAATAAGAATACTTTTTACTTTTAAAATCGTTACTTAAAACAACATAAAATATGCACTGTATATACTATGCAGCCTGGTTTATAATCTACACGATAAAAGACTGTTGTGACGGTGTTACCGGAGATAGAATTACAATCTTCCATTGCTCCCATCCAATGAGTCCCGTTACATTCCAGAGTCCAAGTTTGTTCCCTGGACGCCTCCCCATCCTCTTCGCATCCAACGTGAAGACGATTTCCATCTCGTCTGAACCATTTCCACTGGGAACTCTCAGGGTCGGCACAGCCTATCACTAGACGCAAAGTTGTAACAGAACTCAGTAAATAACCGATTTACAAATGTAAATTGAATCAGAAGAAAGTGTAGGCCAAGTAGTTATTTTAGTATATATCCGATGTAGCATTTATTTTAAAATTTGCAATTAAAATCATTATAAAAATGGTAAACAATATCGACTTGATCGATCAACTTTTGAATGTTTTTATCTTTTAACGTGAATATAATAATAAATAACGGAAATTACTAATCCGCTACTAGTTATATTTGTATTGTCTATTCGATGAATTAGAATTCATTTTCGTAACCACGATCTAATTACAGTGTAGATCTTAAAATCGAAATAATTCTGAAAATTATAAATTGTAATTATATTAAATTGATCAGATAATTTTCGTATTGAGTTTAATAGATCTAATTTAACAAGATGTTAAAACTAACACTCATTATAATTGAGATAATTCGATAGTTTTTATAGTTATAAATTAGCATTAAATTGTTCTTTTAAAATAAACAATTACGGTAAACATAGTAATGACGCATGATTCATCTTCTGTGGGCAGCAGTTTATAGGAAAAATTTATCATCACAATCAACTTTTCTTTGACCTAAATCTGAGTTATGACCACTTCATGTTTAGCCAGCATAATAAGACTCTATATACGCTATGAGCGTGCAGTGGGGATTACCCTAATCCCAGCCAATATATCTCACATCGCTTAATCTCTCAGTGATTCTTCTAAGATTATTTTTGCTGCACGAATATTGGCAATAAGGGTATTTTATTATGATTCTTTTGACTTTAGGCGAGACCACAAATTAGACTAAAAGGATCGATTACTAGGAAATATTTGAATTCTAACTCAAGAAAAATTTCCTTAACAAATATTCGTAATAATGCACGAGTTTGGTAAGTAAAATATAATTTCTGATTTATAATTAAAATAAACATTCTGCTCAGATTGTTGATCTGAGCAGAACAGCGTGCATAGTAAATTGTACTTTTCAATGAATTAAAAAGATTTTAGTGCATTTCAAGTGATATAAACTTATTCCATTTTTATTACATTTTTCAATTTACCTGAACAATCTTCCATTTAGGGAGTATTGTTACGCAAGAATTACTATTGTATTTTAGTACTATACGCATTTTGCCTAGCTGCGAGCTTATTCTAAATCCTTTTCTACTTGAGCTGAAATGCGCAGAGATTGTAAAGGCTCAATCGCTTTGTCTGCGAAGCTTGAAGCGTTTGATCTCCTCGGTAATTGACATGTCACCTCAAAGCCTTTCTAATACAAGTCCCGTCAGACCGCTCCACTCATTTACATGCACACTTCACTCTGTGTTCTTCCCAGCTTTATTACACACATCACTGGTCTCACGGCTCGCGTTCTTATTTCTTTTATGTTAGAAATCTTCTATTTTTCAACCTTTATGTTTGTAAGCTTCATTTGCTGGAATAGTTAATATACGTGGTGAGATGCAATCGCATTTGTATGTTGCATTTAATATGAACTTTATACGACTAATTCTGAGGAAATATTAAGAGAATTTTGAGTGGCTTATTTGAGATCGTACCGTAGAACTCGTATTAATTGCTTGTGTAGAAATTAGTATATAAAGTGCTAATGTAATAATTATTTTTATTAGCTTTACAATAAAAAGAGATATCGCACTGGAAGATTATAAGGTTAATTCCTATATTATTTTTATTTACTTATTATAATACAATAGATACTTAGTTATTTTTTTGCATCCCTCCCCGTGTAGATAGTAACGATCTATACCGCAATCGTAGCACTTGACTAGTTTTTTAATTTCAAACTTTTCGTAGTGTGCGAATATAATTGATTTAATTTGATAGATATTCAAGTCAGTAAATAATCCATAAATGCAGTAATCCTTTTTTGTTTTAAGCATTATTATACTCTGTATTTTTTCATTTATCAAAAAAGAAATCTTTTTCATTCCCTGTATAAAGCTGTCTGATTCTTAACCCTATAAACCAAGTAAAATTGCAGGATCCATATCCGGACAGTGACCACCTTGACTCGGCTAATGATTTCCGTACCCTTTATTCGAACAGATACACACGGTACCGGTCCATTATTGTCGACGTGTTTCCTGTAGCGTACAAATTGGTCGTGATTGCGATAGACTTTCTCGACGCGACCGGTCTCTCGATCGCGCGTGATCGTGCGACGAGTCGCGGCGGCGGCGGCGGCGGAGCACCGACAAGTTCGCTCAATGCAATTACGGTCTTCGCTATAAGGGAAAGTTGCATTGAGATGAGATTTCAGAGTCATGCGGTCTTTTATTATCGGTCGCAAAAGTAATTACGCTTCGTAACAAGAATGTTCCATTAGAGGATGGAGAGGGAGGGAGAGGGGGTGGGGGGAGGGGGGGGTTCATGTCGCGGCCTTTCATTAGTTTTTCTGTAGTTGACATTAGGTCTACAGTTTTTCTTTTGGCCGTGTTATTACATTAAATCAGTAAGTATTCATTTGACAGAATCGATCAGTTCACTGGTAGTACTTTAGAAAAGTTGTGCTGATGATTTTAGTTTCATTTAGAACTTATGTGAATATAATCTTAGTGTCGTGTAAATCAATATTATTACAAATAAAGTAACCTTCGCAATTGACAAATTGATTGTATATATTAACTTATTAAAATCTACTGAAGCAAATACTGTAAAAGAAAGAAACAAATAAATATTAAAGCAAACAATGAAGCAAAATCTACAAATCATCTGCATGATTTATACTGGATATATTTTAGTACCTGAAAAGTTAAATATATACTTAAAATAAAACCACTTCAAAATACCTGAATATTGTAGCAAGAAGTATCTTGTACGCTTAGTATTCTGCATGCGTACTTCAAGTCTATTAGTCAGTGACGTGTACACATGTCTCTGACGTACATCTCCCCCGCAGATCCTCACACTTTGCGCACCCGTGACGTCACGAAGAACTGCGTACACGTGACAGGAACCAGCCTTCTCATTGGACGAATCTCCGAAGTCCCATAGAGTTATATTTATCCGCCGACCAGGGTCTGTTTCGATGAGCCAGGGACAGCGGAACGACCCCTTGTCGGACTCCTCGGTGAGCACGCTGGAGAGGTAGCCGCTTGTACGCATCGTCACGTCGGGAATTGTGAGAAAACTGTTCTGTATACATGGTTGAGTACCACTAGAGATTACTGAAGCAAAATAAAGATAACTGAGCTTTACTGGAAGGTTTGGGATATGACATAACATGAATGATAATGTTGAACGTGTTGATCTGAGATAGAAAGCAATACATTAAGTAGGGCCTAGCCATTTTAAATCAATCCTGATTATAGAATTTTGCTGTAAAACCTTGAAAAATGTTTATTTACTTTAACAGCAGTAGTTATAAATCAATCACTCAAATAATGTATTTTGTAAGTTATTACAAATTATATATTGTGTCTAAATAAAGCATTGCAACTTGATAATAATCATGACATTGTTGTAAAACTGTAATATTTTAAAAGAACCCGAAGCTCTTTTAGATGTAGACTGTTGTGGTATTTATATAAACAATTCTTAGTCTACACTAAAGTTATATATACAGTATATTTAACTACGTGTAATCGTCTTCAGAATTTGTAGAAATTACAGTGAGTTTTATGAAATAAATAAACGAAATATAAAAGAACCTTGAAGACATTCATAGCTCGCCTGCAAGTATGATTTCAGATCTCGCGGACAGTCGGGTGTTTGTACATTTTCATAAGCCGTGTTGGGAATACCAATCGTGCAATTTCTACGACCTACAATTATGGTCTCTTATTATAAACTAGGGAAATAAAATGAAATAATATCATATATTTTGCATGTATAATTGTACCAATTAAAATATATGTTTGAAAACAATTTACAGCGATGTTATCACTACGAGAAACAAATGATCGCGTATGTATCCTCGCGTATTATATGTTTGATATCAATCTTTAAAATTACTGTACAGGAATAATTACAAAAAATATAATTACAATGAATTTCGGGATGATTTTCTTAAAAATTTCATGTACATAACCCTACAGAAAATATCTCAGGAGATTTTTTTCCATAGAAAAACGTTATAACTTTGAAACGCATTGAGATATCAATATCGAATGCGATACTATATTTGATAGATATCCAGCTAACGAAATAAAATGACAAGTTAAGTAAAGATATTTATTTTTGGAATATTAACCGCATTTTTGCTACAGGATTGTTTTTAACGCGCTTTGTAAATATAAATTATTTATATCACTTCACTATATAATTTTCATCATTATGGCGCAAGATAACCTGAGCACATGACGTCAGACTGTTGCATGACGTCAGTTGAACAGCCCATGTAGCCGTAGTCCCTTTCTACGCAACGAGTTTTCTTCATGCGGCCATATTGCGCTGACGTCATCAAAACAACTTCATTTTCGTCACATTTCGCGTTCATCTGCTGAGTTTGACATACCTCAACAACGGCTCCTGGTTGCAAAATGAATTAAATGTTATCTCAATTAAAAAAATTATATTAATCATCTTCAGTCATTTGCTTGCATAGTTATGTTTAGTAATTATATCTATTGTATCTAGTCAATTAAAAAAAAATTACTGTTAATCTTAAGTCATTTGTCTAAACAATTATGTTTAGTAATTATATCCAGTATGGCTATTTTTTGCAGAACAGCTTAACTTCCGTTTCAAAGTCATTTGATAATATTGCGGACGTCACTCAGCGTCAGAAATGATCTCATACGCTTCAAAACACCAATGACGACAAACAATCAGCAAAGATCACAAACATTACTCTTCATATTTTCCCCGACATGGGACAGTTAATTAATTTAAGCATCAGCACAAATTACAATTGCAAATTCTTTGCCGCTTAATCAGACGCGTTGAAAGAACTACTACCAGATAACCGAACTCTCTAAAACAATAAGCACCGGTCAAATATATCCACAAAAAACTCTCTTCGCTATATTCACATTGGATGCGCGAATCTATTGATTGAGCCGTTAGCAACTGTATCTGACGCAACACGAGTTGAGCTTATCATGATTGATGGATCGTCGAACGGACCGGAAAGCATCGAACGTTAAACGCGAGATAAAGCTGAAAGAAGACGACGGCCATGAGCAACGATGGACGATTTGAAACAACTTCCAGACGGCCCCGTGCGAGACTTGACGGGGCCTAATTATCCCGAGGGATGCATCAATTTCGTTCCGTCGTATTATGGCTGAAAGATACTGCAATGGCTTGATTCAATTCGCTGCGTTTGTACTGTTTAAACTGATCTGCTTTGCAGTATTTAATCTTGGCATTTAATTATGGTTATTTTAAGGTGCTGGTTGCAAAAAGCACTTGTGCGAGTTTAGCATAAATACTAATACTCATCATATTATGTTTTATTTTATATGTTATTTGTTTTCAAATAGTGTATAACATTAAAACGCATCAACATATCTCGCTATCAACACAAACTTATTATCTAGATATAGACAGTATTTTATTATATAAATGTATTGAATCAATGTTTAGAATTGATTTTAGTTTAAATATTAATGTCCATATTATTGTAATACATATTTGTTGATCATCTGATGTAATTAACTTTAAAAATTTGACCTATTAATCTATCATTTCGAATCAACCGGTACATTAAATTTCTTCAAATGATGCAAGCTGCTCTTGACTGCACTAGATTCATTCTATAACGTACAGTTATGATATTTACTTTCAAGTAGTTTCAAGCAGGGATTTGTGCAGACCCGATCGGGGAGTTCAAATTTTAACGGGGAGGGGGAGAGGGGTTAAAGATGCACGAAAAGAAGTATCGAGCAATGCGTTGTTTTCTAAGGCGTTTTTGAAGAATGTACACTGAAGTTAATTTACTATAGTGTACATACAAATTACAATAGTCCGTGCCAATTATATACTATTATATATTAGTTCATTATTATAAAAAAGAAATCATTTTTTTGAGAGAAAAATGTTGATAATTGAACACGCACTCCTTTTTTTAAAACACTCTTAAAATAATATATAACACCCTGGTTTCAATAACTCTGTTTTATGTATATCACAATTTTTAATTTTTAAAATTTTATTACAAGACTCTTTCTAAATTATTCGCATCTCATCTAGCCGAATATTTTTCCAGAAATTTCTTCTCCAATCTAATAAAAGAAGATCAGAAATTCTTATTTAGCAGTCAAAGGGTCCGGTCAGCGTTTCATCTAAATAAAGTTCACAGATGTCTGTGATCCGTTCGCTTTTAAAATAAGTCCTTATTGCATCGCAAGACGTTCAATATCTCCCATCCTTCCTTCTACCCATTGCGAATATAAAATACTACACCGCTCT
Source organism: Oconnorella tubifera (assembly GCA_034700105.1). NCBI lineage: Eukaryota > Metazoa > Annelida > Clitellata > Enchytraeida > Enchytraeidae > Oconnorella > Oconnorella tubifera. The sequence continues at coordinate 26,499 of JAQIXG010000007.1, forward strand.
CTCGAATCAATTCACTCTAGAAAGTTGAAGCAAACCGTTAGTTGATAAGTAGTAAAATCGATCATCTCTGGACTTTTAAGTTGTACGTTTAGTTTTATTCAATAGTACTATTAAATAGCAAGTTAAATGTTACTAATTAGATTAAGTATACAACGTAAGTTACTTCTACGAAATAATAAATTTCACATATTAGATATTGTTATATAGCTGATTTATTATCGTAGCTACGTAATTAGTATGTAAATATTAATGACTGTAAATTAAAATTTCAGATAAATGTTAACTTAAAGTTTAATTGACTTATTAATAATGTAGCTGTGTGAATATTATGTATACGTGCGAGAAATCTTAACACATTTTACAAAAAAATGAATTTAACTCATCATAGTTTGATCATTACATAAAACTTGTAAGTGAACATGTTCTTGTATTTGGGAGAGCGGTGTAGCCAATCAAACAGCCCCCCCCCCCCCGTCTTAAGTCTCTCCTTTATCGTTCAGTTGATCAGTGGATGTCCGAGCATGCGCAACGTCGGCGGATCGGACGCAATATTTATTGCATCGACTAAACGCTGGCGGCAGAAAAGCGATCAGGCAAAATGCGTCATCTCAATTACCTCCAAGGATCGATCACGGCACTCTGGCAATATGTCTCAAAGAGCTTGATCAGGCGCGGCGGCGGCACACGACGATCAGGCGCGGCGTCGCACGCCGGTGAGACTCGGCGTCGCACTACGGTCATTATTCGACCGGGACGAGGGTTAGCTCGATGGTCACGTTCAAATATTTCTTCAATATTTCAACTTTTATTGAGTCTCTGATATTAAAACTTCTTCTTAACATCAAAGTTTAGAAAGAAATTTAACGTATTTGCGATGTTTTTAATTTAACCGGATTTATTTTCTTGTATTTCATTCATCTTAACTTTTATCGTAGGACTGTATTTGTTTAATTTTGAGATATATTTCGCAAAATGGATTTAATTCAATAGATTTAATATCAAATTTCATTGAATCTTTTCTAATTTAGAAATCAGAGTATAATACTGTAACTATTATAATTGTTAAGATTAAGTTATTCTGTCATGATACTACTTCTTACATAACAAGAGAATATATTACCATTTTATCTTAATTATTGATGTCTCACCTCAGATTCTGTAACAGTTTTAATATAAAAGCGATTATATTTATATTTATTATATTTGTTATATTTTAACTGTATGTCCGAGGTGGTTATTAATAAAATTAGGATCATCTAATTATGTCTCTATTTGAACACAATTAATGGAGATAGACTTGAATTTTACAATTTAACGCTAATATTTAATAACTATATAAATTGCATGCTAAAATTTCTTTGTAAAACAATATATTGAGCAAGTCCTGTTTTCATATTGTCATTTTTACTTTTATTGCAACATCAAGATTAACGTTAATATTTTCAATAAGTATACCCTCTTAATCGTTAATGAGTATAGTAATAATTTAATCAAATTTAATTAATGTCATATCCTAGATACACTTGTTTATGAACCTTTTCACAGAATTTTCCTTCATTTTATTTTCACAAAACTATGAAAAGTTTGTCAAAGTTTACTTATCGTTCCCAATAAGGGAACGTGACGATCCCAAGGCGACGAGCTCATAGTGTGAATCCAGCGGTCGACCGAGTTATTGAATCACGGCGACCCGTCCCCCCGGTCGGTCCCCCATCGACTCTAGATGGAAAATAAATTACTCCCATCTCGTATAGATTCCAATCGACGGTTTGGTATTTTTTCAATTGCATTTTCTTTCACCGGGTAGCGTTGTTGCGATTTAGTCAAATGATTAATATCCGGCAGTATCACAGTAATCGGTCACGATAAGTAAAGTGTCTGCATAATCAATCTGAGAGAGTGCTACGTTACTCTAAATGGCGCGGATATGTTTTAAATATTCTAAAATTTTGATACATTTATTTGTCAATACTTAAGCGATTGTTTATATTGACAACGGTCGTCAGCAAAAAATAAATATTCTTCATTTTCTTTTAGAATATTTTTTGGCTTTTATATTAACATTAGATAATAGTCTCAAATAGATATATACACTGTACAGGTATATAGATTAAATTGGACTGTAAACGTATATAGTCTATCATACAATTTCTATTAATTGCATAAGTAACATCTATGTTGAATATCCTTCCCATCCATACGATCGATACGTCTAAATAATTAATCAATTATTAAAAAACACATTTTTGATGCCAGTATTTAACAATTTAGTTGTCTTTCTATCTATAACCGGGCTTTATAAAAACTATATATTAACCCTTTTTATTCCTGATCGCTTCATTCTATCTACTCTAATCTCGGCGTCTGAGGTTTTATTCCAAAGATAAAACTTCTGAGCTGAGTTGCTATATTATTCATGTCAGATTTAAGCTGGATTTATGCCTAAAGCTAAATGAGAAGATGAAAGTATCAACACGTTTAAGGAGCAGGTGCAGTTTATAGCCAAGTTATTCCAATGGGCACTGCATTACAGAGATGGGGATTAAATTATTTAGTAAGGCGATTGTACTAATGGGTATTTAGTCAGACTTTCAGATTGTTAAATCTGCTATCACGTAATATTGTAAGTTAAGCAGTCATTAGTTAAATCAATACTTAACTTCAAATAGTAGACCAGTTTTTAGATTCGTTTCCGTCGCATCTAAAAACTGATCGTCTTTGCTGAATAGTTAGAAATAGGTACGATTGTTAGTAAGTTTTTTTATTGTTTAAATAAATGATACACTATTAATAATACTTCTAGTAAAATTATTTAATTATTAACGCTGATTAATTTATGTAAAACTTATTGACTTTGGTAAGAATTAAATAAATGTAGGCTTATTTAACTGTTTTGATAAATAAGCAACTATTGTTGATTATGTATGAGTTAAGAAACTCGTCGATATTAATTAATTCATTAATTATTTTAAATGTATAAATTATCTGAAACGTTAAGTTGCTGTCTAAAAGCTAGTTTTCTTCCAGACACTGGATTTTAAGATATTTAAATCGCTTTGCAGTGCAGAAGTTTATCAATAATATACCAACAATTCAATAATTTAAAGTTTAAAATGTTCCAAAAAAGAGAACAATATCCTAAATATTCTTTAAAAAAATATGAATATATTAACACAATGCTAATATATTCTTGTTGTTCACATATTCTTGCTTGTTGCTCATATATTTTTTCAGAAACTTATAATTACTATTATAATTAAAAGATATTAATCAAACGCCGCTGCATTTATTTTAATTATAGATATTTAATAAGAAGTTCACCAAGCAAAAGCTTAGCATGAGACTTTTTATTAACTGCCAGCATCAAAGTCAATGTTGAGATGCAGAGCAATCTCTTTCAATGAGATTAGACGACTTGTTTCCACGTTGGAGACTCATTAACTGATTAAATGATATTTGAAAATAATACTGCGAGGGTTTGCATATATTTCTCGAGTATAGAAGGGGCAACCGCCCTCAAAAATATTTAAAAGTATTTATCTTATAAAATACTTTTTGATCCACTCTCAATTAAGGTCAGTTAATTAAATATGTTTAATATTAAATATGTTTATAGAATTTATAGAATGTAACAACAATTTAACTAGTTTTTGAATTTTTGATAAGATCAGCGGTTTCTATCTAAATTGTCATCTACAAGGAGGGGCAATGCAATTGGCCAAATTACAAATCAATTTATTATATTAGCTATATACACGTATGTGTTAACATTCTTTCAAGCAAAGAGGCAGTAATTAAAAATCAGCTCTGTCGCAATATACAACAGGAAGTACCACGGATATTACTTCTTATGTGAAAAATATTAATAAGCTTAATACTTTTTAAGTAATTTTAAATTATCTCTATTGAATTTTTCTAAAGCTTATTTAAATAAGAATAAGCGTTTATTAAAAGCACAGCATGAAAATATATAAAGTTTCGATTTATTAAAACCTACAAATACATATTATATTTCAAGGTTTATTGTAAAAGTCGATTGCTGCATTTCACTCGGAAAGCTGAGAATAGCAGTTTTTGACGCTGCAATTGAAGGCTCTACACCTGCTGTTAATTCCATTTTGTAAGTCTTTCTATAATATCAAAATTATTCCTCACTTAAAAATATTTTGTTACCTGTGTACTTATTTTGCATTAACGCAGTAAGAGCTCTTCATTAAATTTGGTTTAAAAAATCTCCGAAAAGGCAACAATTAGAAACAGTTTTCCAATGAATATGTTCATAGAATATTTAATTAGGACTTCATTTTCTGTATTTATTTTTAGTTAAACATAAAATAAAAAGTATGCAAAAAGCTCGATGATAACGTGCATAAAATATGAGCAAACGTTTATAAGACTACAAATTATGCATCAATTTCAATACGCATGGTAATGTTATTAGATGAATATTTAAGATTAGTACAAATTTGCATATTTTTTAATATGTTCTGCACGCTATACTGTATACGGTACTATTTTAATTGATTTGAATTGTCGAACAATTAATATTGATGAGAGAATTTGTCTCAAGAGATTTTTATCAATCACAGCTAAGCTAGATTGGATAACAATAAGCTTTTTAGCTTAACAACCTGAAAAATCGTAAAAAAAGAGCAAAGCTTGTATTATAAACTATAGGCAATTAAAATTCATATTAATACTTGTACTTTTTCATGCTCATTTCTGTGAAAAACTTTAAACATAAAAATTCAAAAAAAATATATATATTCTGAAATATTAATTTAATAGAATATTTATTACACAGCATGTCTTTACACGGCTTGAAAATCTGTCTAGTAACTATAGTATACACAGTGAGTTCTTAGCTAAACATAATTTTTTGATAAAATAAAAATTTTGATAACTATAGAAGAGGGTCAGTGTTGAAGGATTAGCCAGACCATTACTATAGTATAATAGCTGAAGGCAGGAAACTGACGAAAAAAATCATGATTTAGAAATTGAAAATAGTTTTCTCCAATAACTTTAAAATGAATCCATACATTAATGAAAATTAATAATGTAACAAAGCAGTGTACTGTACTTTTTATATGGTATGTGCAAATTGTCACGTTAACAAGATCTATATATTATGCATATTTCTAATTAATTTTAATCTTGTCATTTTTTGGTGTGTCATGTTTAATTCTCATGGGTATATGAATTTCTAAATTTGTAACTGAAAGAATGCATGAACCAGATTTTAAAATAATTTATAAAAAAATTATTCATGAAATGAAATGGACTGACACTGATAAAGGAAGTTGCAAGTGAACAGTATCAATCAGAGAAAATTTTCGAAATATTATTTTTCAACTAATTTTACACAATTCTTTATTAAACTCACTTAAATAACATCCTGATTATTTTGTATTAAGAAGTGACTTTATTATACATTAATATTAAAAAAATATTAAAGTATATTAAAGTTTATAATATTAAAGTATATTAATAAATTTGTACGTGGGTCAATCATAATTGTGTACAAAAACAGCAATAAAAATTCTTACCTTTAACCGAATCCACTATTATCACTGCTAGTAATAAGCCTAATAACAAACTTACACACTTTAAGGCATCCATAATAATTATTAAATTTTATAGTATAAGACTTCTACAAATTGTTTAGAGTATGGTACAAAAAGATTTCTTTTAAAGTGAAATCTTTAAAGCTTGCTGACATAGAATGCTGATGTGATGTTGAGTTACTAACGAACGCTCGCGCGATGAGTGAAAGCGAGTTGTATCTATCTATCTATCATGGTTCATACAATTTCAGCAATCGTACAATTCAAAATTATTGAGTTAAAAATCGATAAAAAAATCATATTATAAGCTTGTTGCATCGCGTACTACGTGAATGTTTCGTATTCTTACTGTATGGAAATTTTCGCTATTAATGTTTACTAAATTAAATATTACTAAAGAACATAAATTATAACTTTCTAGAATGGTTTGTTACTGTTATATGCAAGAGCGCGTGCATATAACATCGTACGAGAGCTTACCTCATGAAACTTATAGTGGGACTGGATTACAAAATAAATACAGTTATAAACACAAAATCTAAACGCGATAGGTTCAAATATTATCTATTGTTTACTATAATACATATTTATTTTATATTCATATTTTAAAATAGAGGCTGATCAACAAAAACCCGAAAGGAAATTGGTTTGAGAGAATATGCTATCGCGATATGCGCTTGGTGCATTTTTAAAAATATCGACTAGGCCTACAGTATAGGCCTATATGATGGTCATATACATGAGTTAAACTGCTATTCTGCATTTTCGAGAAATTTTGTACACTAATTTTAAATGATACCAAATATTTATCTGTTCTTTATTATGAACAAGATCATTAGTAGTGTAAGTAATTTATAATTTGAGTCCTGGGGCTGACATAGCGTTCAGTAATTTGGCAGTAAATTATTTTAATGAGTTAACTTCCTAGAGTAGAAAATACCACAAAATGTTAACATCTCATCAAATAAATTATGTCAGGTATTTCAGTTCTAATAGAGAAAGACTAAACAAGGAAGGACTAGGCATTTAGGTTATCATTTCCGCATATCATTTACAATTATCATCTTGTTTTTAAAATAATTTAAAGTAAAATATATTTTATCGTTACAAGTTACAGTATAACTTCTGTTATCATCATTACGTAACATATCTCCCTAGAACTAAATATTACATTTTAGTAGTTCTATTTTCTTGCATAGAATATATGAACTTACACCTCAAAATATCATTATACATTTGGGCAATTTCTATTTTTTGTTATGACTTTATGCTTTTGCTGATAAATCTGTAAACACTCTAAAAAGGCTTAAAAGCTGTTTAAATTTTCTGTTTGTTATTCTCCGTAAGCACGCTTCGATGCTCACACGGCTCTGGTCTGGTAAATGCTTTTTATTAGGCGCACTAAGGCGTGCCCTAGACCGAACAGCTTGTTATAATACGAACACACCAGCTTTGCAGAAGTAGTTGACAATATCTAGGCTGGTCGATGTGTGCTTATGACTAAGTTTTCATTGAGTATACAGTCGTAATAATAACACTCTTCTGCCACGCCACGAAATAGATATGTTGTAATAATAAAAATATAGAAATAGCAAAACTGAATGGATGTAGATCGAGTAGATGATACGATAAGGACTACTAAGTCAGTCGGTTATCCAGTGTATCAGCCTACTTAGGTCAAACTTAAGGACGATCAGGCCTACGTGGTAAGTTACTGCAATCGAGTAATAATAATTATTGTTAAATTTGACAGGATTTAAGAACGAAGGATTTTTGAGAAGATAAGATTTACATTTTCATATAATATTATGTCTACTTTTTCTTTTCTTTTTCACCTACATTGTACCCGAATGCCAAATGCATGTCACATTTTGCATAATTTTATGAGCTTATTATTGTTTGTCGCTTTTTGATCTTATAATGTTTAAAGTGTTAAATGATCTTATAATGTTTAAAGTGCTTCTATTCTATATATAGATTTTTTTCGCTTGTTGCAATGGGGGTTTATCACCATCATAAGCATCATCTTCATTATCATTATGATAATAGTTACGATTGCAATGATTACGTAATATGACAATCCGCGTCATTATGTTTAATCAAACAGCAGATCTTGCAACACTTAATCTTCATAATAATCAGTCGGTTATTAATCTAGACTTGTTGGGAAATGTAAGATTTCTTTAATTTCCTAAGAAAGTTTTATAAGCACAAGGGCATAAATAAATAACGGCTTTCATGTGAATAGAGATGTTAAGACTGTTAAATTCAATGAACCGTGAAACTCACAAAACATTATGATTCATAACCCATTAGACCTGTAGTAAAAGTAAACAAAATTTAATCCGATATTACTGTATAACTAATCCAGTTGGCTCATAATTTGAAACTGTAAAATCGTGTCTGATTTAGTTACGAGACCCGTTTTAACAGCCGTAAGCGAAAAGCAAGTCTTAAAGTAAGAAATGTATACATACAGAGAATGCATACACAAGTTATAAGATGTTGTCGTGACTCAAAGAGAAAAGGATTTACTTTTACTTTGTAAAATATTTATAGTCTATAGATCTAGGCCCATAGACTACAGATTTCAAAAGATAGAGGAGAAAATATATCTGAGGAGTTGAAGCTAAGGATTTTTGCTTTACAAACACTATTTATAATTCACAGCAGTTTTCAATTCGAAAGAAAAAACCTAGACCTGTCTTGCATTCAATTATCTTGAAAAATAAAAAATCTCTTGTTTGCCTACGGTTAGGTACGTTATTTCAAAAACAGCTATATAATACATTTTAAATATTAATTACTGAGATCGCTCAAATTAAACTATAATGTGTTTAAATCAGTGGTATAGCTCTTTTTTTATGCGCACATGTATCCAATGCATTTTTTTTACTTAGAAATGGGGAGAGGTTACAACCCCTACAAACCCCCCCCCCCTTGTCTACGCCACTGGAAATTTAAATAGTTAACATAAACAGACATGACCTCAAATCTCTGATAGTATTGAAACATTACGATATTTTCTTTTCAGATTTGCATTTTATGTTCAATTATGCTAAAGCAAATTTGTGTCTGATTACGTCAGTAAAGAGTGTCAAGCATGCTTGAACAAGAGACTCAGTACACGTTTGCTCAACCGATGGATGACGGAATGCTAATTACAAGACAACATCGTCTCAGTTCACTCATCAATGGTCACGAGGAAGCGGAAGGTTCAGTCAAGGTCGTTATTCCGCGTTGGAAGGAACGCTCGAACGCTAATTACCGCCCCGCTGAATTACCCAGCATTTCTAATCTGCAGAATGATGACTATTTAACTCATCAACAGATCGAAAGACTTGAAAATAATTCCGCTGTCAAATACCAAGAGAATGACCGTTTGGATGCAGGACCAAAAGAAAAACGAGGTCGAGGACTTCCTAGGACCGCTATCACGCTAGATGAACAGATGTCTTCAATAATAGATAGAAATGTTCGTGTTCCAAAAAATGTCGTAAATTCTGCGATAAATTCTCGAGCATCACTTTTATCTGCACCACCTTTGATTGCTGCTCCACCCCCTCCACCGCCGCCCCCGCCGCCCCCACCTCCGCAAATGGGAGGCCTCGTTTTAAAGACCAAAAAGAACGCAAATGGAGACATGCGAGACGCTATTGCAGAGGCCGCTCAATTAATGGCAGCTCGTGGTGGTGCAGTAAATAATAAAGCAGGATTTGAAAATAGAAGGCAGTCTAATAAACCTGTCATGCTCATGGACGATTTAAAGAACGCAATAGGAAGGAGAAGAGAAAGTCTTATTGTTGATAAAGATGGAAACTTACGGAAAAAGAGAACAGGACCACCGTTATTACCAAAACCATCGAAAAAGCTTTATAGTGACGCAATGTCTGCCAATACTTTAGAACAAGTGGCGGAAAATAGTCATGGTAGTCATTTTATGTTACCAAATTTAGCAGCAGGTCAGATTAGTCCTGGATTTGATGCTGGAAATGATGTGATAGTAGAAGAAGTTGGAAATCGTTTGAGTAATATGGAAAGGCAATCCGAGAATCTCAATCCAGCTGATCCAGAAGAAAGATTTGAACATAGTGAAGAGGTATCGAATCATCATAATATCGCTGCGAGTGTTGTGCAAGAACATCACTCCAATTTGTATGGATCCTTTATACCAGGGCCAATAGACCATGCTGATGTGGGAGAATATGAAACAAAGACTAATGATAATTATGATGCTGCATTATCATTTAGTCATGAAAATGAGGCACAACGTTCAATTGTATCAGGGCAAAATAATGTAGATTATTATCCTGATAATGTTGTTGAACAAAGCTCAAATTTTGTAGAAAATCATCATTCTAACGTTTTTGAAACGAGATCAAACGTCATTAATAATTTTCCTGCTGACGTCTATGAATCGAGATCAAATGTAATTGAAAGTCACCATCCAACCATTTTTGAAACTGGATCAAATGTCATTAATAATGAACATGCTGGTATCATTGAACGAGAATCAAATATAATTGATAATCACAACGTCAGCGTCCTTGAATCAATACCAAATGTCGTTAATAACCATCATGCTGATGTCTATGATTTAGGATCAAATGCAATAGACAATGTCTATGCGAACTTTCTAGAATCAAGTCCAAATATCGTCGAAAGTCATCATGCTAATATAAGCGAACCAAGATCAAGCGCCATTAATATTTACAATACTGATGCATTAAAACTAAATCCACTTATTGTAAGCGACAATCATGCCAATACATTTGAGCCCACACATGTTGCTCATAACAAATCTATCATTGTAGTCAACAGTAGAGACAATAATGCCGAAATAAATGGAAATATTATAGATAACATGTCTGAAGCAAAAGCTCCAAGTGACGATATTTACAATATTCAAAAAGAAGGCACACTAATCGTAGAAGCACAGGCAGAAGATGCGTATCACATAGATGTTCCCAAAACAGAAATAAGTTACAAAACTCGTGTCTCACAGGGCCGTACTACAGTCATTGGAGCCAGTAGCGAGATTGGACCAACAGACACGGAAATCGATGCGATATATTCAGGCATTCGCGGAAATTATGAACATAATGTGGATGTTCAACCTAAACAAGTTTCTAGTCATTCTGTCAATAAGAAAAATGAAGAAGACGAGGTTTTGAAACTGTTGGAAGAAGCATATTCTGAAGTACCTGAGAGTCCAGTTTTTATTCGAGAAACTATTCCAAGCAATCAAATGAAACAACCGCAGATTTCTGTAAATAGAGGAATGTTAGTGAATTTAGCTAAAAATAGTACTCTTGATGTGCCAAAACAACAGAAGTTTGGTAATGCATTTACAACTGGAATTGTTAATAATCCAATTACATCTTTGGAGAGACCAAACATTTATCTTAAAAAAGCAGAAGATGAAGCAAGGCGGTTAAACGATGAAGCAGCTGCTGCAGAATTTGAAAAAGAAATTCAAGATGCATTTGATCAGTCACATGGAAAGAACAAAGCGAAAAGATTTGACACACCAAATTTCCGTCAAATGCCAGTACCTAATTTTGAAAATGCCGAACCAGACTTTAGTGAATTTGAAAAAATTCGACCTATAGAACAATTAGCTAATAATCAAATGGATATTCCACCATTTCGCAAAGGGCAGGGTCATGAAAATAGAATGCTTTCAGCTAAAGATAAATCAGCCCGAAAGAGATATTCGAGAAAATTAAGACCCGAACAAGTGGCTGAGTTACACATACGATCTATGCAACGGTATCATTCGGCTGAAGTTCGAAAATCTCGTGAAGATGTTTTACCAGCAAGTCATCCAGCTGAAGCAAATAACATGCAAACTATTGACAGAAAGCAGCATGAACCGCATTCACCAAAGACAGTCAATCATAATCATGAAAATAATACAAGTCGCAATGGTCATTCTTCTTTTTTACGTGCTCTGAAATCTTTAATACTCGGTGAGCCTATTAAAACTAAACGTGACAGTCAAACAGTTGACAAATTTTTCAATAATAACTTTGATGAAAAAACTCACTATTTGAGAGCTAATGGACTCCCTACAGAAAACGTTGCGTCTTTAGACCCACGATTACAATCCTTGCCATATAACTCAAATCCTGGCTATTCATCGCGAGTCCAGAATAATCCGGAACTTCCTGGTAGTTTCCAGATTCCACGGCAGCATCAAAGAAGATATTCGGAATCAGTCTTACAACAAGGATCAGTTCCTAGTGATCAAAAACAGACTCCTTGGCATTTTCTTACTGATATCTTCAGAACAAGAAAATTACCCAAACAAGACAGGAATATTTCGTCTTCGCATTTCGCAAAAAATAATTCTCCGCATATATCGAACATTGCGGCGTATAAATTAACGCCAACAGCTTCTCCTTTTCAGTACAATTATGTAGACTCTCCTGTATTTTATAATAGAGATTCAAGGGGTGCTTTTGGCCCAACAGTTATTCATTCGTTAAACAGCTTGCGGCCTAATTCAACGTCACCAGCTGTACTGCAGCATTTTGCAGCTTCTTCTAATAAACAGAGCTTCAGTAAACTGCCAAATTTCGTATTAGAAATGGCTCCAAATGCTGCAACGAGGAATAATAGTTTTCCAATTAGTCAACCAACACAAGGTAAATAAGCAAATTTGTTAGTGTTACAATGTTATACATTTGTTCAGTTATACATTTGTTAAAATGCGTTAATTTTATTATGGAGTTCTTTATGGAATATATAAGAAGAGAACTTAAGTTCTATCTGAAATTATACTGTCTATGAAAATTTGTTAATATATTACAGAAGGTTTTGAAAATTTAATCTTACCACAATTAACTCTCATACTAGTTCTAACCCTTAACTGCAAAAATGAGTATACTTTGTGAATATTTTATCCCTGATATATTTTCGTGAATGATAATCAGCTAGGTTTGATAAATGCTACGTTAACCTACTTTTACATGTTTCAATGATAATAATGGTTTAAAAAAAGCTCATCGCATGATCTGCATACGCACGATGAAACACTACCATCATCCTTTTTATCTATTTACAAACAACTAACAAAATTCTAGCAAACTATACTGTATTTAAATCATCATACTGATTATGACAAGACAATATTTAAGTATATTCTCTAAGCATGCGGAATTTGATGAAAATTATCGTCTTGTCAAATTATGTCACGACCTTTTTTATAGAACTCACTGTTTTGAATTACGTGATTTTGTTTTCTAACTCTATTATTGTAAATCCCAAAATGACTATTAATTTGATTTAGCGCTTTTGTATCACGCTATTGAAAGGTCATGATATTATTTTGAATGAATTTTCAAAAAATGTATAAAAATGGGAAGGGAAAACCAATCTTTGTGTATGCCAGGATAAATCTCTGACTTAATGCCAGGATTGTATTTAATACATTTGATCAGCTGCTTATACTAGGCCTATATCGTTTTTACCCTAGGAAGAGATAAAAATTGTTATTAAAATAAGGAGTTTATAGATAAAATAAGGAATTTATAGATTTCAAATATAGTAGATATAAGAACATGATGACGATATCACCTTTCGACATCACGATATGAAATGATCTATTTCAAGGATTATGTAATGCTGATATCTATATACTCATAAGAACATATAAAAATTCATGAAAGTTTTGATAATGTCACATTTGTGAATCTAATTAAATTATGCAACTCAGATTACTAGAGTGATTACTAGTGTGATGGAAACCTTACTGTAATCATTCTATAAATTTCTAAACGACTACAATAATATTTGTAAGTGATTCTCTGAAAACGCAATTAAAAGCTACTTTTAACTACTTTTATTTTTCATTCAAATACTTTCTCCATCCACTAAGATTTTTACTATATTTTTCAGATTTTTCAAATCGCGGAAGCAGATCTGATAACATTAAATATCAATACTTTTGAAGTAAGATTAGCATTTCTATTAAAGGTAATAAAATATATGCATGCAATAGATGTCTCGTTTAATATTTTTAAGTTATTTATGATAGATATAATTTAATAGTTAAAATCTGCTTATTAAAGGATGTGTTGAATATGGACACTATTTTGTAATAATACATTACTTGAATAATTGTAAATATTTTATGCCTGTGCTAATGGACTGTACAAATCTATCTATACTTATTTGCATGCTTAAGGTGGCAGGGGTGGAAGGGAGGGGGGGGGGGTTAAATGTAATTTAACTTATTTTTATAATAAAGCTTTTAGAATCCTCAATTTTAAGTTTAGAATTTATATTTCCGAAGAAATTGTTTGAAATTTTTAAATCTCTATTTTTATTATAAACTTTAATTTTGTGATTCTGTGATATGAGATCTAAATGGTGCATAAAAATTTATACATATTTTTTTATTTTCAATAATTCATAACAATGTTGATCATTTAAATTTTATTTTTAAGTAGAATTATTGAAATTGCACTAATTAAAATTATGCAAATTATCACTAGTCTTTTATATAGAGAGTTTTACTGATATAATTAAAGTTTATACTAAATGTAAATGTAAAGAAGATCATAAATTAATATACCACGGATAAAGATACGACGATTTATTATCATATTTTATGCGGGACTCGGTTATGATGTATTGATAATGTCATCGTTATCATGTTTATCATTCTTATGACGCAGGTCTTACAGGCAAGCGAGCTTTAAAATGATTGCATGAATTAAATTCTTGACAATGTGACTTTTCCAAACCAAATTGTTACACTATATGTTTGTTGAGTGATAAAAATGTACATTGTTGGATTGCGTTAACCGTAAACTGCTTCTTACTCATCTTTTTATGACTAAAGGCCCCAATGTTGGCCTGCGGGCCTAGTTTTTATAGAAAATTTACAAATACTATGTATCATAAATAATATTATTGCGATAGTCAAAATAGTTTACTTAATTGAATGTAGAGGTGTTAATAATATTTTGTAGATGCGATATGCTATTGTCATTATAAGATATTGCAATAGTTATTAGTTTAGGAAAACCAAGTCGTTCAAGAACCGAGTCGAGTTTATTTTGGCATAAATGTTACAATTAGACGAACCAGTAAATCAATTCATAACTTTAACAATTGCGATTTCTCAAGCACTAATTAATCTGAGCTGTTTCATTAATTTTTTTAAATAATTTTATGTTATAGAGTTATATTTATTAAAATTTGAAATTAATAACGGTAACACTAAATTAATATTAAGCTATTTAATTGTAATAATTTTATATTATCGCCTACATATTAATTATAAATATATTGAACTTTACTTAATGATAATTATTTTTAATGATGCTATATTTACTTTTTGTTCGTTAAGGTTTCTGGAAAGAATACATGTGAATTCATATAGAATTTATTTCATCAAATCATGTGAATCTATCTAATTTCAATCAGTTATATAGATCAGAAGACAATTGCCTATTATCTGTGATAAAAGATAGGTAGATACGTCACAACTTGCGTCAGAACTCTTTTATATCACAATTGGTTACAAAAATGACGTCATTCAAGACACGCGTAGGCCAATCCAGTGTAAATTTAAGTGACCTGTAGTATTACTTTTAAAGGAGAACAATTTGGAAACTTTCGTTTAATTTGAATGAATATTGATTTTTATACGTTATGTTGATAACACATGAAAATCAAATATATTAAATATAATATATTAAAAATATAGTGAATTGTAATCTGTGATAGATTTTGTATTTTATTTGTATTGGAAACTTGAGATATCTGGAAAATTTAATTTATGGCATATGCTTTCCTTTGCATGTAGGCTATTTCTGCAAATATTTATATAGTCCTTATGTATATATATGTCATAGGCGCCGACTACTGGGGGGCTGCGGGGCTGGAGCACCTCACAAACTATTTTGTTGGGGGCTCAGCACTCCGCAAAATGACTAGCAGACATAAAAATTATTATTATATTTAGTAATTAAATGGCAAGATATGAGAACTTTACGTCGGGAAAAGTTGTACTTAGTATTACTTCTAAGATTTTACGATTTCATTTTCGACTTTTAGAAGTCAGCACCAGGGACGCCGATTATGGGGAAGCAGGGAGTGCACAGCCCCCCTATACAAAATACTAGATTCAATAATATAATTAGTGATTAACCATAAACAAAATAAATAATGATGAATATAAATTTTCATTCAACTAAATAATTGTAAATTAAGTAATTAAACCGAATCTCAACTTGAATGAAACAAACTTTTAATTGTTTTACAGCTGGCGCCATATGCCGAAGAAAACTAAAACTTTGAATTGTTTTTACTGCTGGCGCAATCTGTCGAATGAATATAAAACTTTTAATTGCTTTTATTGCTGACGCCATCTGTTGAATGAAAATAAAACTTTTAATTATTGTTACTGCTGGCGCCATCTGTCGAATAAAGATTAAACTTAATTGTTTTTACTTCTGGCGCCATCTGTCAAATGAAACTAAAACTTTTAAATGTTTTACCGTGGCACGACAAAAACGGCCCAGGACTAAACGGCCCAGGACTAAACGGCCCCTGACAACGGCCCTGACAAACTATCACGACATATCGGCCCCGACATTACGACATAGCTTAAAAATAGTATCACATAAATGTTTTGGATAAAAAAATAGGTTATCACATCAAATTTTTTTAAAACAAGCTAAAAAGGTCGCATAAAAATTGAGTTTTTTTTTTTTTGCCCCCCCCCCTCAGTCAGAAATCCGTTGCGGAGCCCTTGGTCAGCACCCCACAACATTTTCAAAAGTCGGCGCCTATGATATATGTTGGAGCATTTTTAAACAATGAATTATAGAAACATCAAAATCAGTAATTACTTCATTATAATATATATCGTTTACTTTTATTAATATGGCGGTATATTCATTATTACAATCTAAAATTACTTCTTTAACATATTATATTTGTTATTAAATTGCTTTCAGGAGACTTATTTTGATTTAAATGTTTTATATCATTTCAATGTCTTGTAAATGTGGAATTTGTAATTCGATTTTCTGCAGCCGATTTAAAAATTGCAAATATAAATCATTACAATCATACCAATCATACTATTTAAGATAACATTATTAGTTTCTCCTTTTATTATGAGATATTTCGGAAAAAACTAACACTACTCTACGCCATGGACTGGATGTGTTTGACGTTATGTATTTTATTTTCTCAATTGAACTATTTCAGTTTCATACCGTTGCAAAAGCAAGATAATAGAAATATTCTAAAATCAGTGTTACTAATTACGGTTATTTCAATGGCGATCGATATTAGTAGACTTAGCTAGTGGTTTAGAAATAAAAGAAAATAGCTTGAAAACACAGAAAGTTGCTAATTGCGAATTTAATATTCCCAGTTTTTTGTCGAAATCTGTATTGTAATTAAATTTTATATAAATAGTCTTGATTCATTTCGTAAGTTTACATTTCAAATGAAACATGTGTGAGTAGGCCTACACTCCCCCCTCACTGAAACATTGTGTTATCAACTGCTGAAGTTTGATACTGAAAATCTGGTTCTAGAACGATTCGTCAATGGGCGAACTGTTTGTCAGGGACTATTCTTGTAACGGACTGTTCTTATAACCCCTAACCATAAACCTAACCCCAACCCTAAATATAACGAATATCCTTGACGAACTGTCCGTTGACGAATCGTACTCTGACGAAATGTACGCATACCGAAAATCTAAACCATCTAACTTGCCCTTCCTTCGGGAGTGTCAGAGCAGGATTTTAAGACGATAGTCTATGCTAAAGGGATATTATGATCGAGTTAAATTTAAAAAAGTTGAGACAAGATTATGCGAAATGTATAATTCATTTATCCATTTATGCAGACTAATAACAGTATCTGGCAAGAAAATATTAAGATAAAAATAAACACGCTAAGACATTTACAATACGCGAAAACAGTACAACAATACAAGGAAAAAATTATTTACATCCAAAGTAGTCAATATAAAATAATAATAAAGTACAATTTTTGGTAGCAGAAGTATTAATATTACTAAATGTCAAATCAACAATTTACATTAAAAGAAGCATTCATTTTTTTACCGAATCACACTCGAAAACAAAGGCACATTTCAACAATACTTCGTAGAAAACATTTCATAACACACATATGCAAATCAGATCACAAATATCAACGCTTACAAGTGAACACATACTTATTATCTAAATATATAATATTATTTAAAAATACTAATATAAATAAAGTTTAAAGTTTATATAAAGTTTATTTACATTCAGCGAAAGTTATATACAAGCCTATTCGTGAGCATAAAATGATGCATCAACCGTTGAGATTAAAACTTTTAAGTATAGACTATTGCCAATGCTTACACTAACATTTAAGAATGTTGTAATAGTTGGCTACTGATATTAAAAATCTTTCACTTTACTTATTCTTAACTTAAAGCAACTGTGCAGAATATATATATTAGAATATTCACTGTATAAAAACATTGCTATTCCTAAAAATGAAACAGCAATTATAATAAGATCAAACAAAATAGGTAGCATCATAAAGTATACCTCTAAACTGCTATCAATTCCGAGTGCTGATTTACAGAGTTATGTAACTTGGAATACTTTAAACATAAATTATAAAATATGTATTATAAAATCGCTTACAGAAAAGAAAATCAAAACAACTAAGTTACCAACTTGATAATTAGAAAGTGTAGAAAAATATCAGTTTACCAGATGAAAAATTCCTGCCTCATACATTTATTACATCATAATATAATAGATCATAGGTTTTAATTACTGTGCAACATTTAATTTAAAAAATCTAGGCACTCAGCCTTTGTTTACATCATTATAATACTGACACTGTCATTGGCTCGCTGTGTTTGTCTCTGTCTGCATCCCGTGACATGTTACAATGCATAGAGACGAAGCCCCGAAGCAGCTAATTCTTATTAAAAACATTAAATTTCACAATGGAATAATAAAAAATGTTTGTTTTCTATTAGATGGGTGCTGTAAGCCTCAAATAAAGCAATCTCAAAAAGTCAGTTTTTCATAGATTTCTACACTCTATTATAATGCCAAGAACTTTAAAACAGAACCAAACAGCAGATTCATTCAGTCTGTTTCTTGAAGTATAATAAATGCTCCTTTCATTGAGTTCTGTTTTCTAGAAGTAGTCATTTGTAAATCTAGAGTTAATTCTGGTTTGAAAATCTTAAATTCATTAGTGACTAAAGTTCTTTACTGGTTGGCTGAATCAAAGCAGAAACTGTAATCAACAGAAAACTAAAATTGTTAAGTCACACATAAAGTATGTCATATATTGCAGTTGTTTCAAAAAATAGATAAAAACTAACTATTTTTGTAGATAAATTTTCAAAAAGATTAGGTCAATAAATTAAAAAATTGTTAGTTCAATACTTCAGAAAATTATTAGCTTTTATCAAAGTAATTAAACAATACCAACAAGTAGCACATTAAAAATCAGAATAAGTCATAACCTTTATTTATCCAGAGTATTTTTGTAGCATAATATTTTTTCAAAACAATAATGCGATCTTATATACATAAACACGTCATGAAATATCTTTGTTATATTTAAATACACACCTGAAACCTCACATCAACAATTGTTTAATAACATTACAACATTACAGTTAATTTAATACCAATTATACCCTACCTAAAATTCAGATTCATTTGCAGAGCATATTAAGCAGATCCTCTGCCGTTGTACTTATATCCCCTATGTTTGGTAACGGTATGACATACTGGCTCGACGGGCTGCTAGCCATCGCAATCAGCTCACTTGTTTGAGGGCTCACTCCCACTGCTATGGAATAAACAAAAGTTCCTTGGCTTTTCAACTGATTCGCCAAAGGAATTGTCTTCTCTGGTGTTACGGTAGAATACCCATCAGTAACGAAAATAGCCACGTTATCGACTCCAGCTCGATCACCATGCAAAGGGGTAAACTGTTGAATGGTCGCTTGAATAGCAGCCGGTGTATTAGTCGCTCCGAATTCGTTGTAGAAATCTAGCGAGTTGAGAACACTTTGTTTGTTGCCGATGTTTTGGTTCATAAAGAACTGGCCGAGGATGTCGTTTGAGAATGCGATTGCTCCAATGCGAACATTGTCTGAGTTTATATTGAGGCCGTTGACAACTAGGCGAGCGAAGGCGACAGATTGACCGTACTCTTCTTGCACGCTGCCAGAGTTGTCGAGGATTAAAACAACATCTAAACGCTTGTTGCAAACTGAGAAAAGAAATAAATGAATAGTTTTGTTTATTTTATTATTTTCTTTTCACAATTAAAGAAAACCAAACTTACTAGATATTGATAGATCAAAACTGTATAGAAAAATCTTACAAAAAATGGATAAATAAAATATATATTATTCATTTTTTTTTCATAAGTAATAATATTCTATTACACGTTAAATCAGAGCTTTCAGGTCATAAGGTCATAATGCTTCAATTTGTCTATTGCTGCAGTAATATTGTCTACAAATATAAACTGTAATCAGTTTTAAATAATGAAAGTTTAATTGCTTAATTAATTAAAGTTTAATTCGCCAAAGTGAAAGGTTACTTACATCGTTCACAGTTCACACCGGAGTATCCAGCTGGACAAGAGCAAATATACTGACCAATGTCTTCCTGACAAACTCCATTGTTTTTACAAGGATTCGGTGAACAAAGACTGACATCTATGTAAAAATAGATTAATTTTTAACATCTAACAGCAAATTCATTTGCGTATTGAAACAAAGAGTTCAAAGTCGTGGATTTTTCTTTATGTTTGGTAACACTTTGATACTAAAAAATTCATTCCTAATGCAAGCATTGAATGCCAAGCTATAAAAAAATAATTTTCATATCGATTTCAATCTCTGTATAAATTACTAATAATTTTTATTAATTAATATAGCAACACTAATTAATAATTAATCTTGCAAAAATTAAACATTAGAGGAAAAAAGCTATCGTAAACAATTCATAATGCGATTACTCACTCTGGCAAATTGCTGAAACAATAGCCGGAGCAAGACCTGGAAGATCAGAAAACGTGGCCGCCTTCAACATATTCTTTTCCTTTGGAATACTGGTGATGCTCTGCAACTCAAGTGACCTCGCCATCTGTGGCTCAACAGCCACAGTCATCAGCAGTGTACCAGCCAGACGATTCTGTATCGCCTCTGCTATTGTAAGTACCGAATCAACGGTAGAATCCCCATTAGTGACAAGAATAGCGATATTTCTAGCGTTCGGTCGATCGCCATTCTCTGGCACGAACAGTGAACGACGAAGCAAGCGTAGAGCGGATGCTGTGTTTGTTTTCATGCCTTGGTAAGGGGTTGAGCTGATGGCCTGGATGACGTCTTGGCGTGTGGAGTAGGTGTTAAGGTAGAAGCCCACGTAGGCGTCATCGCTCCAGTAAATGAGGCCGACTCGCGTTCGGTCTGGATTAACGTCAAAATTCTGTACGACGTTCATGACAAACTCTAGCATGAAACTCCAGCGTTCTTGGTGAATTGTACCGGCAGAGTCGAGGACGAAAACGATGTCTTGTTGCCCGGAGCAGGCTGAAATAGTATGCATTTTAATAATAAGATTTTTTTTCAATTGGAAGCATTTGAAAGGACGAAAAAGAAATTTACATCAAGTTTCAAAGGTCTATATAAAATGAATATATTTTACTATAGTCTCGCATGTTAATATTTTGAAATAGTTTCATTGTTGTAATATATTTCAGAATCAGTACATTATTCAAAAGTTTGAAATACTTGTTACTAAATAATCACAAATTTTAAGTATACCAAGATAGCAGTGCAGGTAATGCGATGTACAGTAGTTTCTCTGTTATTTAATTTATAGCATACCTCGTTCGCAGTTGAATCCAGTAGAAGGAGGTAGCAGAGGACAAGGGCCACATGTATAGCCTCCCAACACATTGGTGCACGCAGCTCCATTCTTACACGGACTGCTTAGGCAGTAGTCAATATCTGCGTCAAAATACATGTTGAATTATAATAATTAATGGCACAAAAATTCGTAAAGAAATTACTTGTTCATTGTAATATTACATGCACAATTCACATCGGTAAAATGAATAACGATACTAGACATAAGAAAGAATATATATTGCATATCTACAAAACATGGTATAGTACGCACAGTAACTTTTTTCCTTAATTAAATAATGATTTTCTTATTATTAAATTCTGTATTCTGTTTGCATGATAAAAATTAGCCATATATATATAATTTAAAATAAAACTGTTAAAGATAAAATAATTTGTTAAGCTATTGTATAAACTGCATAATTGCAATTGCATATTATATGAATTTTATACAAATAATAGTCTTATATAAATAGTTACAAAAATTATAGGTTAATGATAACTTCTTATTATGTATAAGTGCTTTCTTTTAAAATAGATATCATTAAAAAGCAATCAATTAAAATTAATAGGTCGAAGTCTTGTGCTTACTTTTACAAATGCTGCCAGCTATTTGTGCTCTCCATGCATCAGTCAAGGCTGATGTGTCTGCACCACTGTGAATATTTGAAGATGTAGGAGAACTTGCGATTGAATTTAGTTCATTCATATTTGGACTTGGACTGATCGAAACCTATAGCAAATATAATCCAAAGCAAAACAATGTTAACCCATTCAATCGATTCATTGTACTGAAAATTCAAGTAAATTTTGATAATTCACCTATATCAAACTCGACATCAATTATTTTAATTCTATAGCAACAACAATAACAAAATCTTGATTTAAAATACCGCTAAAAACAATTATTAACTACACAATTTTACTTAAATGTAATTAGAAAATATAGTTAGAATTAACATTTATTCAGTTATTTATTTTGCTTTTTTAACTGTATATTTTGATGACTATTCAGATGCTTAGCTTACCACTGCAATGTTGATACCAGCAGCTCTGGCAAGCACTGCTTCAGCCCAACTAGCTGACTGATTGTCTGATCGACCATCCATCAAAATAATCAAATACTTTGAACTTGTTGTTCGACTTCCATTCAGTGTGGTGAACATTTGTTCACGAGCGGTTCTAAAATAACAAAAGATCAGATTATGTAATCTGGTTGCTTATTTCTATAATCAGTCATTTAAAAATAAACTCAGAATAAAACTCAGAATAAAAATAAAACTCCGAACTCATATACAATTGAATGAAAAGCAGTATAATTAAATTATTTATATTTATTATATTTAGTATAATTATATTTTAATTATATTTTTTTATCAATTGTTTAGTGATAACACTAACAATTGATAAAAAATATAATTAAAATAAGACTAATGTCCAATTACTACACACTACTGGCATTTTTTTTGTAATAATTCTGTTTTTAATTGTATTTCTGGTATTTCAGAACTCATTTCGGAAAATTCATTTAAAGTCCTTTGCGAAATATTTTATGCACGATTTCCAGAAGAATCTTTTTCAGCTTAAAATCGCAGTTAATTGCATCACACTGAAAACTTTTAAAAATAAAATAAAAATAACTTCAAATAAAATGTTCTTACTTAATTGCCAGAGCGAGATTATCCGCGCCTCCCGTGTACTGTACATTAAGTGCTTGTAAAATATCTTCCCTATTTTGAACGTAATCCTTCAGTTGAAATTGAACAACAGCTTCTGTTGCGTAAGTCACTAAGCCAACTCGACTGACAGTGGGGCTGTCTATAGAACTGTCGAGATCCAGAGACTGAACAATTTGACTCATGAAATCTGTCATCCTGTTGATGTAATCCTGACCAAGGCGGTTAGATGTGGTAAGAGCAAAAACAATGTCACCGCCTTTGCTGCAACCTGAAGTAAGACGTTTTTGCTAGTGAGATTTCTTTTAACTTTAAAATTTACACTTTTGGGTTCAAAGTGTATTTAACATAGACTAAATTAATTTAAGAAGGTGCACTTTATTGCATTGCAAATATAAATATTTCAAGGCTAGATAAACAGATTAATAAGTTCACTCCCGATAAAAAAAATTGTTTTTTAATTTTACAAATCTTCAACAGTTTCATCCAACAGTACACACCATTTGCCAAGAAAACGAATATTATTTTCCCAGACGTTCTGCTGTGAATTTGTCGTATGCATAATACTAAAATAAAAATTTCCAGAGATTTTTCATTACGTTAAATTTACTTCGGAGTGTACTTTTTTCTCATAAGGATAAAATCTTACTTCTATCACACAGTGCTCCGGCCATGCCAACAGGACAGGTGCATTGGATGCGATTGTTTAATTCTACACAGTCAGATTTGCATTGACTGCTTAGACATGATCCATCATCTAATCATAATACAAAACAATGTCATTTTAGTTATATATATTTTTACTAGTTTTAGTATATATATATTTTTTTTAAATGTTATAAACAGAGAGCATTTAAACTTGCAAAACCAGATTATCAAATTTTTATTTCTATAAGCAAAAAATTATGTAATTTTGATAAAAACTTTCTTTTACCTGCGCAGATTATCCTCTTAATGGGATCCTCTAGCAAACTCAAATTTCTTGCAGATGATACAACAAAAGAATTAGCTTCTGGAGGATAAGAAGCCACAGCCGAGAGCTCAAATGGATTCAAAAAAGTGCCGATACCAACAGTTATAATTGCAACATTAGCCAATCTCAAAAGCTCAGCCTGTGCGAGAGTAGCGGTCTGATTATCTGACTTGTTGTCTGTCAAAACGACCGCGATCCAGGACACAGCGGTACCGCGTCGAGCGCCGTTAGCCTCTTGAAACAAATCAGTGCGGGCCAGCTTCAGCGCGTCAGCCTGATTAGCCTTAGAGCCGCCGTGTGAGATTTTGCTCAGCGCAGCCATAACGTCAACTGTGCGCCTGAAGTCATTTAGGCGAAACTCGACCAGCGCGTTATCGCTGAACGTGATAGCACCGACTTGGGATCGACTGCCGTCGATGTCTAGCTTGCCGACGATGGTGCGCATGAGGCCGATGAGGTAGGTCGTGTAGTAGTTTAAATTCATGTTGTTAGTCTTATCGATAATGAAGACGACGTCGGCCATTTTACGACAGCCGGCGGCTTCTTCCAGGACGTTCCAATCACGCGTAGCCGCTTAAGAAATGAAACATAATAAGGTTACAAATATAACTTAGATAATGATAAAACTGAATGTGTTTATTGATAGTAATAAACTGATATTTATCATAACAAGCGGGTCCGATACTATAATACACGAAAATTGAGAATAACTTTAAAATCATCCGTATCCCAGAGGTGTAAGAAGACTCTACAGATTGTACAGTACAGGACATATTTATGAAAGGGAAATCTCATAGCTCATAAGATATTAATTTTTATGAACATATTTGAAAGTTTATATTTGAAACTTACAAACTGGTGCTTTTGGTGTTGTAGATGTTGTCTTGAACGTTGTTGTGGATGTTCTAGTTGTTGAAGTAGTTGTGGTTGTAGGTGTAGTTGTAGTCGTTGGAGTAGTCGTTGGAGTGGTAGTAGATGATCGAGTGGTTGTTGGAGTAGTCGTAGTAGATGGTCGGGTAGTTGTTGGAGTCGTTGTAGTAGTTGGAGTCGTTGTGGTAGTTGGACGAGTAGTTGTTGTGGTCGTTGGTGTAGTCGTAGTAGTTGGTGTGGTTGTAGTAGTTGGGGTAGTTGTAGTAGTTGGTGTAGTTGTAGTCGTAGGTCGAGTTGTCGTTGGTGTAGTTGTAGTAGTTGGAGTAGTTGTAGTAGTCGGGGTAGTTGTAGTAGTTGGTGTAGTTATAGTCGTAGGTCGAGTTGTTGTTGTCGTTGGTGTAGTTGTAGTAGTAGGGGTAGTTGTTGTTGTTGGTGTAGTTGTAGTAGTTGGTGTAGTCGTAGTGGTCGGTGTAGTTGTAGTCGATGAAGTTGAGCTACTCAACGTGGTTGTAGTCATCGTTGTCGGTAAAGTCACTGGAATAGTAACAAGATTATTGCACGACTTTGCTACTAGATCATTAATGATATTGTTCAGCTTCGTGAAATCATTAGCATAGAAGTAATGTGTCTCCGGTGGATAGGTAGCGATGTCCTGGAGCTGTTTCACATTAACTCGATTCGTGATACCAACACAGAAGATTTCGATTCCGGAAGATTTGGTAAGGTTTGCTTCTTTTATTGTTGCATCAGCTTCAACGTTAGCCTCACCATCAGTAATGAGAACTAAGAGATGTGGTATGTTGGGTCGCGCACCGTTAGAAGGTGAGAACATTTCAGTTCTAGAAAGACAAATCGTGACTTTACAATTTTGAAATATAATTTAATAAAATACAATTTAATGCCATTTGATGAGCAATTGTTAAGTATTTGGATTATCACTACCGTACTACTGAAGAATAAAAATTTAATCTATTTTTAAGGTTACTTAAAGCATTTATAGAATAAGATAATTAAATACAAAAATCCAAATATAACAGAAGTTGTCAAACCTTGCTCTTCTCAATGCAGCGGCAATATTAGTCTCTCCTCCGTTGATAACCAATTGCGTGATTGCGCTTATCACATCATCTCTGTTGGTATATCTGTTGAGATAAAAAGCCAGTGTTGTGGAGAAGCTGAATTTTAAAACACCCACGTGTGTGAGATTCTGATCAATTGAGAAGGAGTCCGCCAAGGTACTGGCAAACTGAAGTTGTTGGTTCCAGTTATTGTAGCCTCCACTTGCGGAGACGATGCTCGTGGATTCGTCCATGATCATGACGATGTCGGCAATAGCGGGACATGCAACATCTGAAATGTTATTGACATTTGACTAATGTTCATAATTATTATTTGAAATTGTGAGAAATTGTGTAAAACAACATTGTGTAATTCTGCTGTCTTCTTGTCAGTGAAACTTATATTGAAGGGCTATAGGATATTGTAATATACTTTAAGCGTTTATATCATCATTTTATGAGTCATTTTTGTTTTAATATGGTCCTTATGAGAAATAACTCAGCCGCATAGAATTTGAAGATTCAAGAATGATAGTAATTTATATAGGTTATGAAATTTGACTGTTCGTATTAAAAAACATCTCATTTGTTGCATAAAAATCTGTCTTCATAATAACACATTTCGAATTTATTATCATAAGACTTCGCTTAATTACAATTAGAACTGTAATGCATGAAATCAATTTTACACTCAATAATAGTTATAATATTAATAGAATTAACTTGACCAATCTGTAAGCTTTTATTTACAACTTACCCCAAGTTGAACCCGGATTGCATACAATCGATGACGTCAGCTGAACTTTTGATGCGAGATACGCGTAGCTGACAGCACTGATGACGTCATTGTTTGTTGTAGCCATTAACCTGAGATCTGGCACCCCAACGCTAGCCGTCATGCCTACGGCTATAACTCGCCTGTTAATGTTACGGAATCCGTTTGCAGCTGTAATAGTTGCAGCTCGGTTAGAATTAGGTAGGGGATTGTCCACCATCATGATAACTATTTGTTTGTTGTTGGCTCCTCGAACGCCGTTACCTGACTTGAACACTGTGCTGTCTATCATCTGAAATAAGGAAAAAAGTTTTATTAAAGAAGATGATTATAATAATTGTTTATTTGTTGTGATGGTTAAATAGACATAATGGAAAGAAGTAAAATGCAGAAATGAAAAAAAGAGTGAAAACGAAATAGACAGGAAGGAGACTCTTAGAAGAGAACAAAATAGCAACGAAACAAAAAATCAACTGTAAGTAAAAATGCATCAAAATAAAAACTATTTAAAAGCTTATGAGTACATGAAAATCACGAAAGTCTTCCTGCATACCTGGAAAGCATAGAATGGATCGCCGTTTCCAGATGAAACGAAAGGAATCGCATCAATGTACTGTTTGATGTCGTCCTCATTCAAGTATTTGTTTAGACTAAACTGTACTGTAGCAGAACGCTGATCAAAGGTGACCACAGACACTTGTACTTCAGTTGGGCCGATAGGTATATACAGAGTTATGAACTGTTTTATAAAACTTTTGACTGTGACAAAGTCTGTTGAAGCTTGTGGAATGTCGAAAGCGAAAACAAGATCAATCGTCTGACAATCTGTAATGGAATATGGATCATAATTTGGTAATTCTTCAGTAAACTTATATAGAGTTTAAAAATTCATACAGTTAAGTTATTAAACTGAAAATATAAATAGACTAAATCACAAACCTTGTTTTAATTAAATATTTATATCACTCAATAACACAGTAAATTTATGAGAAGATCACCAGCAATTAATGATCACATTATAGTCTTTTAACAGAGAGCAATTTGTTCCTACTAATATTATTTTGTAAGTAAAATGAATTTTTAATAATTGGTTCACATCCATTTGTGCGAGATTAACTAAATCAAATATAACAATGTATAATGTTTATGTTCAATTACCCGGTTGAATAGTCTTTGGTGGATCACAAGTCGCTTTCTGTACGCTATCAATGATTGAAGCAAGCGACGTGAAATCAGGCGTAGTCCAGTAGTTGATTCCCTTCTCGTGAGGTGGCGACGACACCAATTTCAACTGAGTCTCATTAATCAGACTTGTAATACCCACGGTAAAAACCGAGATCCCAGCCTGGTAGCATTTATCAGCCTCTGGTAGCGTCAGAGCTGTGTTGATGTTCGCGAACCCATCAGTGATCACTATGATCATTTGCTGGACATCCGTACGTGCGCCGAAGTCCGGGTTGAGAATCTGGGTTCTTGCAATGTTCAGACCAGCGTAGAGATTCGTCTGGCCATTGCCCGGTGGTACGTTTTGTACCGCGGTAATTAGGGAAGCGGTGTCGTAGAAGGAGTTCATATAGAATCGAACGACACCGAGGTTGCCGAATGTAACCATCCCAAAATGGGAGTCCTTGAAGCTAACCTGTAGGGAAATATTAGAAAGAGGGAACATTGTTTACACTATTATAACAATTATTAGAGAAGTGGAATCTCGAGTGATTTAAAAGTCCCGGGACCTGGCCTTGTGTGATGATTACAATATTTTGCTCAAAAACAATCATTCTTTTCTTTCTTATTTTTATACACGGTGACCTAATGGTTGTACATTCCACAAACACAATCCCTCAAGTTTTCCCTATTATGGGCTAAGTGGAATGCAACTTTGAAGTCAATATTTGTCAATATTTATCAATTTATCTGATATGCAATATATATCAGAGATTAAATACTTTTATTTTTCTACTTTTCATATTGACACACATATATAGAAATCATTTAGGTATTAAAAGCGTGTGTTATCATTATTTTATCACCTTTCTCAAAGATGATATCGTTAAAAATACAGTTTATAAATTTAAATGTTATTACTATGCGGACATTTTTTACCTACCTTAGTGTTTTGTATAAATGTTCCAATAAAGTCCTTAATGAGCTTCCAATTGTCCCATGATCCGTTCTTTGGATTTGCGTCCTGTATGCTTCCAGACTGATCGACCACAAATACAATATCACTTTTCTTAGAACATGATGCTGTGAAAAACAAAAGGCGCTTAATAGTTTAAAGTTATTAGTGCAAAGTAATCAATCACAATTTGTCCTGCAGTTGGTTTAAATAGACAATTATTGCAAAATGTTATTGTAAAAATGATTATATTTTGATGTATCGTTAAGACACAAAAAATCGCTCAGTTCTATATAATATATTTGTATATTTTTATTAAAAAAATACTGCGATGATGAAATGTATAAATTAATTGAATATTCAAGTAAGTGTGAACAAACAAATAAAATATATAGTATATTTTACTTTGACAAACTACTATCAGTTAGTAATTCTCCAAATATGAAGTCATTAATTAAAAGCAACAAAAAAATCATCCTTTTAAATTTAAAAAGTTATTGCAATGTAAAAATAACCGATAAAGTTAGGCCTACTTACGTGTTTGAGATGTTGTACATTGAATGAAAGTAAAGAAAACGACTAAAATGATAAAGAGCCATCTGCTTCTGAGTTTGCCCCCCATGGCTAGATGTATGTTGTTTTGTTGCACCCTGGTCAAAACAAAACATAACAAAATAATTCAATTTTCTATTAAGAACAAAATTTTAACTAGACAAAGTCTAACACTTTCAAGTAGAAACATAATTACATAAAACACAGATAATTTATAAGCATCACAGAAGAATTGCTGTAAAAATATGAACTTGCTCTTTTTAAGAATACCTAGAAGGTTTAACCTTAAACCTTATATAAGCTAAAAAAGTAATTCAAACACATTCAGAATTGTTAAAATAAATTTTAGAAGATTCATTTATTCTTGTTGGCAATATTTTTGTATATTCAAAGGAAGTGACAAAAATTGACTACACCCTGTAGTCAATGTTCATTGGTGAATGAATGTGACTCCTTTCTTTCATTCATTCATTCATTCATCACTCACTCACTCACTAATGCACTTACTCATTCATTGACTTATTTACTCACTCAGTCACTCATTCATCGTCTCTCCTTCACTCTATTTTTATCACTTTGTATTCTCTAAAAATAAGTTCAAGATGTCTAATCTAATCAAACTATGATTTATTAGATCGTGACCTATCAACACAACAAAGTGTAATATTCGGTCAGACGATTCACCAAGGGCGTTTTATGATACTCGCCAATGTTTTCAACAATAGAAAAGAACAAATGTATATTTTCAGTTGTAAAATCGGCACTGCGGGCTCAGTTTCATACAATAACAACTATTCTTTAAATGACCTTAATCACGATTTGTTCTCATCTTTGTCGATGAATTCTAACAGTTTTTGTCCTTTATAAATTAAGATCTCATACATAATATAGTGTTAAATGTTTTATATTGAAGGTCATGAGAAAGCTGTTGTTCCGTATTTAATGTCTTTTTCTCAGTTCAATCACAAAAGGACAACAATAGATAAGCTATTAATAGTAAATTCTTGCGAAACTGTTGTTAATTATAAACATAACCGACAATTATAGTCTATTTATAGATTTTATTTAACAATTATTCTTTACTTGTGAGAATAAATAAAAGTACCGTTTTATTGCATTATAACAGTGTTTTGTTATTTAACTTAAGACTAAACTGCAGTTTACGATTGCAAATAGCAACATAATTAATTCTTAACATTATTTATCTGTTTTGTGAAATGATAATAACAGTATACTGTATTAAATGATGTGTTCACTATTTATACAACTTTTTAAATTTCAGAACTAAAGTTTTTCCAAATATAATATTAATGCTCTGTTTCAGTGTTATTTGACTTATTGTCTTTCATAATATTCGATCAACAGATTTCATTCTAATTATTTCATTTTTATTTAGTGAAACATTTTAAAATACATTTAATGTATTTTATAACTATTTTAATTCTCAAATTCCTGTCCTCAATTCAAATGAGTGTAGAATTATATTATGGCATTCGCTGATCATTAGTTTCTCATAATTCGTGCAACTTCAAATATTACTTAGATGTAGTTCGTTGAGTTTTTTGCCCTCAATGGTAATTTGAAAGTTTTTGAGGTTTCACTAGTGATTCGTGACTGTCAATTAGTCTAAAAAATTTGCTCTCGTTGAAATCAAAACAAAGCAAATTCTTGACTGGAATTACGAGATAAATTCGTGCAAAAATTGGTACAAGATATAATTTGTATGTAAATGGGTTTGTTCTAAACTGACATAGTTAAAAAATTTTGCTAGAAAAATTCTGTTAGAAAAATATAAATGAAAAAACACTCATTCGAAATATTGCTAGAAGTAAAGTTTATAGAAGCTTTTAAACTGTTATAATTTGATTAAACTCTATTAATATTATCAAGTTCATACACTTTGCACAGTGCTGGTAGGTCCATTATAAGAAAAACCACAATCGATTACATTGACATATACTGCGCTAATAAAACATAATTTAAAATTCATACGATTAAATTAATTTGTTCTATCAATTATAAATACTGAAATATTTAAATTAACAAAATTACTAATATCATAAGAAATTTTCCGAAAATGATGATAGCTTCATGTTATACGTTTTAAATTCAATCAAAATTATTTGACATTGACATTCCTTACAACTTTGCTATTCATTCGAGTTAAGCCTATTCTTGTCAGCATGATATGTGTCGTGAATATATAACGAAAATTCAATTCAGTACAATGGTTTATTTGTAGAAGGAGCTGTCAAAACTAGCAAAGTTGTTTGAGATGCATGGTTGAGTGTTACGTCATTGTCTGAAAAATACCGATTAACTTTACTTTGCCACATTCTACGCATTCTAATTCATTGGATTAATACTGGTGATTCTGTGTATTTGTTAACTTGATTCGAAATTTAAAAATATGACGAAGTGTTTCATTACATTAAAGGAGATTAGTTGTGTTTGCTTCTCTTTAAATTGGTTTTTGCGTAATAAATATAGTATGGCATTGTAATTCAGAAACCCTAGATGATTTAAAAAAGAAGAGATTTCAAACTTTATTTTATATAGGAGTTAGCTTAAAATGAAGAATATTTTAAATTTTTAGCGTGTTAGCATAATAGCTGTAAGAGAAAAAAAACACACATGCTTGACACAAGGAAGAGCAATTACAGAACTGAAACTTATTGTTAACATTTATTTTATATTTGAAATATTTGAAATATCTATTAAATCGGTACTAATAAATCAATTAATATTGCATTTTATATATTTAATTGTAATATATTAATTGTAAACTGTTGGGAAAAGAACAGAAATTCTGTCCAAATGCATAATTTCATGAAATGAATGTTTTCGATATACAAAAACGTTTAATTTTAAAATTTCAGCTCAGAGAAATATAAAATGTAAGCTCATTTTTGTAAAAATTTAAATTTAAAGTAACTTTTAAAGCCAAGAGTAGTAAATTGAAATCTCGTCAATTAATCACGACAAAAATGAATTGACCGATAAAGTAAGATCTAATTTATCATAATTCTATAATTGCTGGCAGAATCCAACAAATAGAATCAAACTTACTTGAAGTGTCTTTTCTATAAAATAATTAATTTAGAAATAAAGCATTTTTAATTTGAAAAATTATTACAAATAATTTTTTTATTTTTATTTGCTTATTTACAAAATCTATTTATCGATTATTAGCGAATCTAGGTTCTAGCAGCGAAAATAAACAAAGTGCATTCATAAGCTTCAAAATGTCCATTTTAGAGCTAGTTAAACGTTCTAAAAAAAAAATTAAAAATGAATTAAAGGCAATGTTTTATTTACATGAATATACAATTAGAAATAAAACAAATAGGAAATAAACAACATTGAGTGTAGTTACCTGTCTCTAGCTCCTCTAACTTCTGTCAAATCAGTCGACTCTGTCTTAATCTACAAATGTTTTTCTTTTAATTCTTTCAGAATTCGCTTTAACTCTAAATCTGCAGTAAATTAATGTTTCCTCTATCTAATGCTTCACTTAAAGAAAGCAAACTATTCGCTTTTTTCAAATTAAAAGCACCGCAACTCTCTGAACTTTTTAATACTATCTCTAAATATTTACCTTAGTTTTATCTTTAATGAGATGTCTCGTAATCGAGCGGCGTCAAAAATGTTCTCGATTCCTTCGTCTCGTCTCGTTTTATATCAGCGCTTGGTTATGCAGCGACTACTTGGACGCCCCCGATTAGGATTTTTATTCGAGCGCGTCAGACGAGACCGACACGCATGCCTTCCTCGATGAAAAAAAATATTGTTGCTAGTTTAAGAAAACTGTGAAGCATCACGTGCTTTTTAACGGAAATTAAATGGCTAACATTGAGCCGAGGGCGCTTCATTGGGTTTGACAAGTGTAGTTTATGAGACTATTATGATTCAGATAACATTCATCGAGTTTGTTGTTAAGATTTAATGATTCTATTAATAAAGTCAAATTATTCATTGTGCTTTGTTAAATAAACTCGTAGATTTATAAAGCACTTGAGATATACGTTTATTTTATATAGCTGTAAAATGTTCAAAATTAGAAAATATGACAATTTCTAACTAGAAATGGAATACAGAAAACCTTTCCATCTCAAGGATAGGATATTTACTAGTTATTCGAGTAAAATAGTTCTATTTTTCGGGTGCCCTGAATTATTTTCAAACAATTTTCAAACACCTTTTAACTGCTTGTAGAACATAAGTCGTCACATTGTTTTTTTGAAATTCATCTAATCCCTTGATAACTTCTTCGCTTGATATGCCTTACGTTTAATTTAATAATGATTCAACAATGGGTAATTATGGAATTTATATTATACAAAAAATGATCAAAACATGAGAAGGCATTCATAAAAGGATCTGCAACTCATACATAGCAGAAATGTTCTATCTGTCAAAGTGATGACTTGATAAATAATTTACCTAGTTGACTGATTCAATAAAATTCTTATCAAGTTTGTGATTGAAGAATAATAAATGAATGTCTCTTTTTGATGAATAATCTTTTATAGTAATATTTATAACTTGCATTTTTAATTTAGTTTATTCGAAGAGATGTAATTTTTTCGGGCTCGCGGAGTAATTTGAACAATCAAAAACCAGAGCATTTCGACTTAAGAATTTTATAAATATCATAAATATCTGTACATTTAGATATACCCAGAATTCTAATGTATACACCGGATAGCGAACCAAATAACTTTCAAATTCAAGAAATTTGTTCTTAAAAAAAGTAAAAAATGGAAGATTTTGTTTAATTATTGAAGATATTGTTTAATTACTATGAGAGCGACTTTGGTCAAAAATAGAACTATATTAACCAATTTTCATTAATTTCGTTAGTTTAAAAGTATCGACGAGCATTCATCGTCTTAATCAAACTGAAATTACACCCAAAGGTGCTACATTGAATAGGCTGCATGGATCGAAAGCTAACATACTATTCTTGTCAAAATTTACTTTCTCTCATGATCCTTTGAAATAATGCATTTATACGGAAAAAAATCAGATGGATTCTCAATCATCGAAGAAATTTTATTACTATATTTTGATGTTACAAATATTATTGCTATGTTACTCAAAATAGTATTATTATATTGTATTATAGCATTTGATCGGTTAATGTTAAACGATTTATATTAAACAGGAAACTATCGACGTCTTTAAAGACAAGCTGTACATTATATCAGACAATTGTATTAAACTTTACGAAGCCGATATAAGCGAAAACTATTAGATTTACACTGAAGTGTCTAATAGACTTCGTTTTGGATCTTTTTAATCATTCTTACGATTATGAAGATAATTTAGTAGAATAATTATTAATATAAGAAAGAAAGAAAGTGCTTTTAATACGTCATACACTTGATCAGAAATCGAAGATTTATTATAATATTTTCACGATAAAGTAATATTAATATAATAAGATTCTTAACACTGAAACACATCCTACAATATATCTTGCAAATAAATTCAACACAAATACAAATAAAGATATGAAAACAGACGATTAATTCATTTTATTATGCTCGATTTGTGAGAAAATTTCTTCAAAAGTTTATTTTGAAAGTTTGTTTTTGTCTCATTTTATAAATATAATGTTTTTGACTAGAGTAATTCTATCAAACAAATTATATGTAAAAGACGACCAATGTGTACCTATATTAAACTTTTTTTTTGAGTACACAGCTAAAATTTTCTTTATCTAATATTACGCTATGTTAATTGAATCATATAAGTTATTTATTTATAACGCATTTTCTATCAAAAAGTCATATTCTTTCCTATATCACATTAGACAAAGCAATCTCGAATCTCGCTTTAAAATCAATTTTAAACTTTGTAGTCAATTCTTTTTATTCTTGTCCTCATTAGTTCAGTAAGCCTATCCATAATTAAAGTTTCAGAATTTCATTTCGGTTCTTAACGCTTCAAACACGGTTGATTAATGCAGGAGAATAGTGTATTCATTGAATTATAATTATATGATGCTAAATCACAGGCAAAAGTTCAACATTCTCTGTCATAGATAGCTACCCTAGATTGTCAAAAGTTGTTATTCACAGTCATTTCAAATGATAATCTCGAAAAATATTCATTGAATCGCTGAATAGGGTTCTAGCAGTTACATAAAACACACTGAGCGTGAATCATTTCTCAATGTAGAAAAGCAAATTCCAAAGTTACATTTTAGAAAGAATTTATATAATATATTCTATAGTGTAAATTGTTATGATTCGAGAGCTATTTAGTAGCCTAAGGTAACATTCCGTATCAAATTGGATCTTTATTTTCTGACAAACGTTTATTTTTCAATGCTATAGTTTGATTTAAAAGTGTGTGTATTTATTGACTCATTTTGTCCTAATCGACAGTGTAGAGATTTAATCAACGAATTCCCTAAATTGACAGTTTATTTACTTTGGCGTTTTGATGAAGAAAAACAACCCCACGTATTATTCAATTGAACATAATAATAGCAAAGTTTGTCATTAAATATTAATGCGTTAAAATAATATGACGATAATAACATCTTAAGCGATAATTAGTAAATTCCTTGCGAACTAAAGTATACATTTACTTACGATTCAAATGAGAGAAAAACATGTTTATTACTTACATTTTTATGGATATTCCAGTTAGCAACTATGAACCTTGTGAAACAGTAAATAAGAAACGTTTTTACATGAAACTTTTCGTCCATAGTTGACGTTTTTTGGAGAACCCTAATTTCGAGAATATTTTTAATTACTTTTTGACCGCGCATTCAATTTTGAAACTTTAAAGCTATATTAGAGAAAAATTAAGTTGTGTCATAATAAATGAATCCATAAAAAAAATCTACCCGCAAATGCACATTTAAGGAATGGAAGACATTACATCAAAGTAGGCTATAATAAACTACGATAAATTAAGTTAAATAACGTTTTAAATAAAATGTTGTACAAATTTGTGTTTCACAGAATGCCTGTGCAATTTGAAATAACTAAATAGGCCTAACGAAATGACGATGTATCAATCGGTGTTAAATGATCAACAATATTAAATTATTTTCGCATTTACTATCCATTTCGTTAGTAAAAGATGACAATATTTAAGTAGGCCTATAGTGTGAGAGTTAAAAAAAACGACTATGAATAAACAAAACGAAAAATTGAATAAATGTGAGGCATGAAAAAGAGTTGAAGCACTGGAGAATATAAACATAAAAGATATAAACATAATCCATCCTGAATATTAAAAAAATATATATATCTTATGCATTGAGTCTATTGAATTGTATTTTGAGCATCATTATAATGGAAATACATAATGTAATAGAGTGTTACATAGACCAACATTACTTTTGAATAGATAACTACGTCATTAAACAGACCAAAGTTTTTTGTAAAAATCTAACTATATAACTCAATCTCGTGATTCTAAATTGACCCTAGACCAGATTTGAATGCACACCTGTCAATTTCGTTATAAACCTCTAATCTTGTTATTACAATATCATTCCAAAACATTTCGCGAGGACATTCAACTTTAACTGCCATTTCCGACAATATTGGAACTGACTCTTTAAAAAGAAGATAATTGAAAATAAACATGAGATTTTAATTGAATTTACTTAATGTAACGCCAAGCGCCAGCAAATTAAAAGTGATATTATTTTAAAAAGATGATTAATGATTAAAGGTGATTGATACATTAATATTTTAAATATATTATTAGAGTAATATCTCAAAATAAACGGATGATAACGAAATCGTTTTTTGTCAATTGGAGAAAAAGATTCCGTTTTTCGCCGATTTACATCCATTTTACCCATAATCCATATTAAAAACTAATCATTTAAATGCTTACAAAGTTACATTTATTCGTTTGGAATTATCCATCTTTACGATTGTTGATATTTATTCAGTAATTGTTCAATCTTGAATCATTCTTATTATGACAGAATGAATTCTTTCTATTATTTAAAATCACTTACAGCTATAAGAGAGATGAGTCTCGAGGTGCAATAGAAATAGATATTATATCCTCCAAGCTTTTAGCCGCTGATATTATAAAATGTTCAATTTGCAACTCAATCAACAATGAATTTCATTTTTAATGCCTCATAGCTAGTGATTCAGTATCAATTGATATGTACCGGTAACTAATAATTTATTTAGATATTATTGAATAAAAAGTTGTGGAGCTTTGTTATTAAAATATTTACGAATTTCTCACAGAAAACAGTCAATGTTTGTTTTAATAGAATAATAACTGATGTAAATTTTTATAATTGTTGTAAATTTTGTTGTAATTGCTCAATTTGGGTAGTTTTTTATTTTGGGTATTTTAGTCGGTTTCTTTGAAGACCGGTTCTAAAAATATCTAAAGAGATTCAACAGATGTTGTTAAGAGAAAGTTTTAAGGAAAAGAGTTTGACTACTTTTTGTTTACTAGAAACTCTGACTATTTGATTTATTTATATTTATTTAGGAAAGCACATAAAAAATATAGTACAGTATATGAAAATGCCACAACAATGCCACCAACATCTAAAATACAGATGATAAAAAAAGGAACATACAACATAGATTTTTAGAATAAAGGGGTTTAGGGGTGATAGTGGTAGTAAATA
Organism: Oconnorella tubifera; assembly: GCA_034700105.1. NCBI lineage: Eukaryota > Metazoa > Annelida > Clitellata > Enchytraeida > Enchytraeidae > Oconnorella > Oconnorella tubifera. The sequence continues at coordinate 64,658 of JAQIXG010000007.1, forward strand.
ATAGAATTGAGCAGACAAAAATCAACAGACCTTAATTCATTACATTTATTATTAAAATTGAATGTAGATGTATGAATACGCGTTAAATTATGATATTGTAAACAAATGTGTTTAAATAATTGTCCTTCTATTTCGTAATTTTAAACTATAATTATCCAATAAAGTTTAATTATATTTATGCAATAAAATTACTAAATTAAATCAGTAATAATTAATAAAAAACATGTAATCAAATATTCATCTTTTCTCCTCAAAAGATCAAGAGATCAAAAGTATTGTGGTTATTATAATTTGACACATTAGTATTTTTGTTGTAAAAACATCTGTGAGTTTGTCAATCACTGTTTTTGAGCTCATTAGTCATCTTTATAAAAATAATAATGCAATGGTTATTACTACGATTAGTTTAAATTTTGACATTTGTGTTCTGACAAATGTATTCATTGAAATTTATATAAATGATTGATCATTCAAGGATTGATTAACTAATTGTATAAACAAGTTACAACTAACATAAATATTACATTATTACTGAAAAATAAAAATATGTTAAAAATAAATTAAAGAATAATAATAGAACAAATAATTAATAAACGAACCCCAGAGATGGTTTATATCATTATGCTATTTAAGGATAAAATAACACTAGTCTGTTTGATAATATAAATGACTTTAATGTTACGATTACCATTTCTGAATGACATTCCGATTTAAGCTTTGTCCCAGTAACAAATGGTAGAGAGTTAGAAAAATTTTATATTGAAATTTAAAGGACGTCTGCCATACTTACTTGTTAAGGTTACGTTAAGGTAATGTTTAACGTCTGGATTACCGTATTTTATAAACGATGTCAAAGACGTAGTTCTAGGACGATTCGTCAAAGGACTGTTCGTCAAAAACTATGTTTATAACGGACTGTTCTTATAACTCATAACCCTAACCCTAACCCTAGCCATAACTTAACCTAACCCTAACCCTAAACCTGTCCTAAACTTAACCCTAACCCTAAACCTAACGTTGACAAAGTCCGTTGACGAATCGTTCTTTCACGAAACGTCCGGATACCAAAGACGTAGCTGTCAATTTAGGACCTTAATAAGGGTGCAACAAATTACAGAAATAGTAAGCTATTATATATTCGAACCTGGACTTATCGATTTCGAATCTAGCACTCTAATCACTTATCTAACGGGCCTAGTTCATAGTCCTGCTTCTTACCACACTACCAGAAAGATTTGACGAAAAAACGAATTCGATATGTAGGCTTACAATTCAAGAGAAGGAAAATTGCATCTATCTAAATGCATTATATAAAATTATATATAAAATACAATTGCATCATACAGGGTGCGCCAAAAAAATAAACCCCTAGCGACTTTGCGATAATTAATCCAAAAATAAATATTTTTTCTCTAAATTTTGTCAGCTTGTAGAGAAGGAATTTGCCATCTAGCTACCAAATTTCACATTGATATCTCAATTCGTTCAAAAGTTATGCAGGTTTTACGAAAAAACTTCAAATTTCAATTTAACCAAGCCAGTATTTTCAAGATTGTCAAAGTTTAGTAATTGCCTCATTAAAAGAGCTAAATACTCCTGAAATAGTTGTTCAACATTAACCATTGGGACTCTCAGGAATATGAGACAATCGCTGCAAAAAATTATGAGCTTACATCATAGTTAAAAGTCACTATAGACTGAAAATTGATGAGCAACAGATTTGTACGGATTTGACACAAAACTTCATGAAAGCATCGGTATCGGCAACAAGAAAGAGATTGTTGGCTCAGATAAAATCAGACAGAGGCTATATTTGTTATCAACTTTATCTACAGATACTCTGTTCATAAAATGACAAGTTTTACCAAAAACAATCTGCAAATTATTTGACAAAAAATCACAAAATTATGAGTCTGCTCTAATACGGAGCTTGGTTAAATTGAAATTTGAAGGTTTTTCGTCGAAAGTTCATAACTTTTGAACGAATTAAAATATCAAAGTGAAATCTGGCAGTTAGATGTCAAATTTCCTCCTTTACAAACTGACAAAATTGTGAGAAAAAATGTTAAGTTTTGGCTTAGTTATCGCAAAGTCGCTATGGGTTTATTTTTTGGCGCACCCTGTATAGTTAGCGTAATTATATCAAATTTAATCTGGTATTATTATGCTTATAAAACAAGATATTAGTGAACTTTCAGTCACGGTCGATTGCTTTTAAATTTTATCTCACACTTATAGTTTAAATTATACATGCAAAAATTGTCAACAGACATAACTGTTCGCAAACTTGCAAACCGGTATAACTTATTTTTTAAAACAAATATAAATTCATGAACAGTTGAGATAGATGTTCAAAAATAAGCTTCTGATTGCATTGTGATAATTAACTACAATTTATTATGTAATAAATAAAACAAAACTTAACTAGCTAAATATATAAATCTAGAATAGAAGATGTTTATCGATCACTTTACGATATGCAATATTATGTATTCTTAAATTACATAATATTTATGTAATTTATGACAAACTCTGTTGTCCATAAAATTACATAATTATTTAATTTATAAATAGACTGTTTTATGAATCTCATTTCAATAAATATCCTCTTTTAATCGAATTTTTTTAAAGTTGGAGCTTTTCTTAGAATAATCATATAACGGGGCCTTTATCGTGACGAGATGGATTGTGAAAATGTATCTTTAATTAACACTGACAATGCTAAAGAAATCAAATGAATACATCGTATAAATTATATGCGAAAAAGCTTTAAATTCTTTTGACCTGCGGAATATTATCAATTGTATTATCCATTAAGATTGCATGATTCCTTATCATTTAGCTCTATGAACAAACTTTTAGCGGTTATGCTATAATGTATACTTCCTTGTAAGTGGTTACAATTTATTACATATTTGATTCTGCTTTTTTTCTTCGTTTCATGTTTTGGAGCGTAAAAAGTTTCAAAAAATCACGACACGAAATTGTCCTTAAGATCAGACGTACATGTTAACATTTGTTTCTTTTAAACAATTGATAACACTGTGCATTCGTTTATTAAATGTCGGCATGTATAGAGACTATAGTGTATGCGATAGTATACAGTCTATACAGTATTATATACTATATACACTGTGTATACAATAATAATATATACAGTGTATATAACAGTATATACTGTAGATAAGCCTACTATTCTATATAGTTTAGTTTAACTTCAATCGTTTTTGCTCCCTCGTGGTAAGGTTTCATGTATTATTAAGATTGAAACCTGTTTATCAGTATGGTTAAAGTATTGTAACCAAAATTGAATTCTTTTTATGTTGTATATGTATTGGAATACACGGCTATGCACAAATACAGTATTACAACTTCAATTGACTAAAGCAGTCTAACCATTATGAAAGAAATCTATTTAAATGTTGTTCTTGTGCATTGTGAAATCATTTTGACCTTTAGAGCAACTGAAGGGATAATATTTTTAAACTTAAAATTAATACATTATTCAAGTTCATTGAAACTGTCCTTCAAATTTCCTTTTTATTTTTATTCTGATGGTCTGCTGTCCTAACAATAACGTCAAACTTTATATCTATACGTCACAATAATGTCTTCGGCCTGTTACGCACGAATTGCGATTTAAGTAATAAATAACAAAGACGTGACCACTTATATGACACTATTTTTATTCTTCAGTTGTCTTTTTACTTTATTTCACCGCTGGAAACATATAACCCTTTTTAACATGTTAGAAGTTTCGTTTGAACTGAAAGCTCGTTTAAAATTAAATATCACCGAAAGCTTCAAGCATCACTGAGTTAACGATATACTTATGATATTTATCGCAAGCCACAAAAGTATTATCGTAACTTGAAGGATCACTGATTTAACGACCTTTTTACTATTACGATATTTATAGAATGCCACAATGGACGTAAAAAGGTGATTTGGAAACATGCGACTTGAGGTTAAAGATTCAGAACTTTGTAAGTCTATTTAATTCATGCACTGATGAACAGCTATTTGAAAGGATTTACTTCAGCCAATTCAGTGAAATCTATTTTTAGTCAAGTAAAAACTCTCATTCAAATAAGTTTGATTTAGTTGCGTTGGATAGTTCGTAGACTGAAAACTTCTGTCAGAAATCAAGGTTTTGTGAAATATCTAAATTATATATTATATTATAATATTAAACAATGCTCGATGCAGATTAATATAGAAATTGATTTACTTTAATTTAACACTAGAACTACCGCGAATTTGATATACCCAGAAACACCAAAGTGCTTTATACCTAGAAGCACCAAAGCACCAAAGAATTTGATATACTTAGAAGCAACCTCATTTATTTAATGTGTAAAAACGTGTAAACAATTGCAAAAATTGGTTTAATATCAGTACAGTATTACAGCACCATACATAACTATCAAAGTTAGGGCCCGGGTGGGTAGGTGTGAGACTGGAGATGGCTGGTGGAGCGAGTTGGATGGCTCGGCCAACTTACAAATAATGCAATTTATGTGATAAATGTGATAAATTACAATCTATCTAATAGAATAATACTTTTAATATAGTTGAACAAATTTAAGTATTAGTGTCTTTAGTGTTAGTATCAATCATCTATTACAGTGGTTAGGTCACACCTTCATCATTATCAGCACCGTCATCATCAACGTTTTCGCATTTCTTGCAAATGTTGCTCGTAATAACAAATGAAAAACACCGCTTTCTTGCCAGCTTGACACATGACTGCTTGGTTTTATTTCCTTTGAATTGTAAAACCTAACACTTGTGACGCTTTCTCACTGACTTTATGTGTCTTCATCCTTTTCGTAATAATTTACTTGCTTTTGTGCGCAAGTTGCCATGTACTGATCACATAACGCTTCTGAAAACCGCTGAAGAAAATCTCGACGACTGAATCAAATGGTGTTGCCAGTCACCTTCATGAAGTTATTCCTGTTAGGTCAAGGATGTTATACAATACCTGAATGTCTAGATCAGAGGCGCCGCAACAGATTTCTGAGTAGGAGAGGGGATTTTTTAAATTTACTTGACAACCTTTTTTTAATTCTTTTCTTACAAAATCAAGTTTTAGAGTGGAAATGTAGACATTTTTTAACACTTACTTTAATTGCTACACCTTATCCCGAATGGAGGGGGGGAGCAATATTTCCTGGATGGGGGGGGGGGCAAAAATCCTAAATCTTTGCTTGATTACATTTGTGATCGTTTTTTAAACTTTTTAGCATGTCAATGTTCAAAACTTTTCTAAAAATTTATACCCCCTCAAGGGGGGGGTTAAATTTTCCTTCTGGGGGGGGCAATGCCCTCCCAGCCCCCGCATCGGCAGCCCTGGTCTAGATGCTGCCTTGACAGAATAAGCCATCTGATCAATCAATTCTATACCAAATTTTGTATACCGTTGTAAAAGCTGACCAAATTTTCAATATTCGTTGGGCTGTGTTGGATTACCAACAGTCTGATGTGGAGAGCTCCGCAACATCAGATTTTACGTGGCTTGAATTTATAAATTGTAAGAGTGTAGTAGTCATCTTTGAGCAGCAAAGTGTAGACACGCTCCTTCGTTCAATCAACTGCAGCTAATGGTGGCTGTTCGCGTCTACTGCGACTGACTGTCCCACAGTTCTGGTATTTCCAGACTGAAGCGCTTCCCTAAATCCTTGCAACTTAGAACAATTATCCGTGGTAACATTGCAATCCTTATCAGTATAGGATTGCATAAGATATTTTCAAAACTAATACAGAAAATAGCATGTAATATGCTATTTTATATATAGGGGTATATTTTATATAGCTTGGGGTATAAGGGGGATGGAGCAGTGAGCATTTAAAAAACGAAAAAGGGTCATTTTGACCCCTACGGTAGTTCTAGTGTTAACTTTGTATAGTTATAGTCTATAATTTCATCTTTCTGATTAAAATTACCTGATAAAAATTATTCACCTAGCACATCTTACAGGCAGTGTAGGCCTATATTTACTTTTTACCGATTAAAAACTTATTTAACTAAATTATAAGATTTAAACTTTGCGCATTATAAAGTATATGCATATTATAAAGTATAGTATAAAATAACGTACAAATGCTGTATATGAAGGCTGTAAAATATCAATATTTAATAACTATGATACGTTTTTCACAATAAAACGCAATAGTATATAGTTATAACTTATAAGCAGCAATTATGTTTTCGCTTTCTTTAAGATCGAATAAAGTTCATCAGTGTTTGCATTAACCCATGCGATTAATGAAACGTGACAATTTTTGTCTTGATGTTTTTTATGAAACTCTTCAATTGATGATTTAAATTTAGCGATTTACCGATTTATCGGGACGGAATCTTATCAGAAATTGATGACTGATTAAATGTGCTGACATTCAAGTTAACCCTCTCCTTTTGTGACAATTTACTAAAAGATTTTGCGTTATATGTACAATGTACATATGTGAAAGAAAAATTCATGTAGGCCCAAGTGGAGATCAAATACACGTATGTGAAGACCTAATATAATTGATTACCTTAAAGAATATCATTATTCAAATTGTTGAAAGAAACCCCCTCCCCCTTAATCAATTCCTGGCTACACCACTGATCAGTGCTCTAAAATAATTCAAACTCAACCAAGTTCCGGTACGTTTTTAACCGAATCTAAGCTTCAGTAAATAATCTGTTTTATAGATCTCACTAAATTTAACATGATAGTAATCGTTTACAAAATAATTCCACTTCTGCAAAATTTAACGTTTTACTCTCAAACAGAGACATCATTAGACACGCTATATACACATTTACTGTATATTCATAAGTGCATTTGAGTTGTTCAAAACGTGATTTCAGTGTCTGTCCTTGAATAGTTTATGTAAAACATTCCAGTTATTTAAGTTTCTTAAAACAGATAATTTTTAAGAATAATAAAAAATAATATAATTACAAAGTCGTAGCATTTCAGAGCAGATCGAATATAGTTACAGTTAGAAAATTCTTAGAATCGAAATGATGCTTTCAGAGTTGTAGAGATTAACAATTAATTTCATTTCAGAAATTTAGATCTATAAATTTATAAATTAGCAGCACTTTGTTGTATTAAATTCATAACTTATCATTGAAAATGGACAGAAAAAGCCTATATTTATTCTTATATTCAATTTATATTGTTACTTAAAACAAAATAATATACATTTATAAGAAAATGTTACATTTTTATATAATAACGGAGCGGAGCTCTTGATAATTGAACAGTTGAAATATATGCACACTTTTTTAAACATGTAGTCAAGTTTAAATTCAGCATTAAACTATACAAATTGTATTCACAGCAAATGCATTAATTTTATTAAAATTAAATTGAGATATTTATCTGGTTTTTAATTAATTTATGGAGGCCTATATTTGAAAAATGTACTTTCAGCTTTTAGATTCCGAATCTATATTATGATTCATCAGTACCCTGATTCATTCTTCTTACTTTTGTTACCCGATTCTTTACCTTGCCTTGAATAAAAGAAGCCACGAAGGTCACAAAAACACAGTTTGAGACTTAATTTATAATTTAATAGATGTCATTAAACTGTTGACCTTGTTTAGTTAACAAAAAAGACCAGACGAGTCAAACGTATGCAATAAAAATCATCAAAAGAACAAAGTTATTGTTGAAATTATAGTTAAGGTTATTTTTAACTTCATGCTGTGAATTGTATTTCACTATCTTCAAAATATCTTGTAAAATATCATTATATTGAATAATTATTGTTCGACGAATAAAAATGTGACCTTGAAAACAGTATTGTCATATTTATTCAATAAGATAAGTAATACTGTCAGTTTTAATATAAGCATACTGTCAGTTTTAAGCATACTGTCAGTTTTAAATATTCTATTTTACAAGATATCTCCAGAATAATAGTTTTCTATACTTGTCTATTCCGAATTAAAAGTTCGGTACGGGGGGGTTTATG
>JAQIXG010000008.1:0-72399 GCA_034700105.1 Oconnorella tubifera
TACAGATTCTATACATATGTACAGATTCTATACATATGTACAGATTCTATATATATGTACAGATTCTATATATTTGTACAGATTCTATATATATGTAAAGATTCTATACATATGTACAGATTCTATATATATGTACAAATTCTATATATATGTACAGATTCTATATATATGTATAGATTCTATACATATGTACAGCCCTAGATTCTATACATATATATAAATTCTAGGGCTGTACCAAATAGTGATTTTTACTATTCGGCCAAATATGAATAGTGACTCCTAACTATTTGACAAAATACGAATACGAATAGTGATTGAATATAAAGAGATATAATATTTTTAAGTAGGCCTACTAATAGTAATAGTAATAATACTAATAGGCCTACTAGTCAACCGCACGCATGACTATGAGACGCAATGAATGAATGAAGTAGGATAGAGCTTAACAATATATTAATTAATTGAGCTTAGACGTTATACACAAGCTTTTTAGATTGAGTCTTCTGTTTACAAAGATTGACTTAAATTTACTATTCATATTCGTATCGCGGTTAACTATTCGGCCGAATACGAATAGTTCATTTAAGACACTATTCGGCGCCTAAGTGAATACAAAGCGAATATTCGGTACACTCTAATAGATTCTACAGTATACATATGTACAGATTCTATACATATGTACAAGTTCTATACATATGTACAGACATATGTATATAAACACAGATTCTATACATAACTGTGAGCCTTGTATATTTTAACCAGAATCCAGCCTAAAACAATTTTTTTATTAAACAGGCTCCCTGGAATCCATCAATAATTCAACTTTCGATCTCTTTTGATAAATATAAAATTTAATTTCTGCTGTATTTATTTCAAATTGAACTTCTCTGCTTCGCGAAAATAAATACTGTAACCGTAACATTCTTTCTGCCAAAAATAAAAACGTTAATAAACCTATAAATATAAAAATTTAAAACCTTTTACTGGGAAAAGCTGGAAGAATAGAATCCTGGTTAGATTTAAACAGCTTCTGAATGCCCCAACCAATCCCGTAACTGTCCGTGTTTCCATCGGTCAATCGCGTTGTGGCAACGATTTCCACAACCAATAAGATTTGAGGATCATTGATTGCTGTGTGCATGTAAACTGTCTATAGTCACAGCATGAAAATAATTAAGTATAGAATTTTAAAAGACAATCAATTATGTAACGTAATGAAATGCATTGTAACAAATAACAATAGATAATAATAAGACAGGATTAACAATATGAATTTTAAATATAATGTTGTAGATTTAATGCCCCACTTTATAAATGTATCAAATCAAATGTAGATATTGTAAATATGCATACAATATCTTAAATTAATCATCTATGTTAACTAAATTTATCCAAGTTAAGGTTAGCCATTAACAACATTCATTACATTGGTGTAAATGATTACTATTTTAACAACACTTTCTGCACCTGATTGTAAGATATCCGTGAGCCTTCCTTAAAGTCCACACCCGGACCTGTCCATGTCTTACCAAAGAACTGACGACAAGAACAATCAAACAAACTCAACTGTATAGAAACTTTTATCGCCTCACCTTCATTAGCCTGCAAAAAATATGTTGTACACTTATAAAATAATGTCAATTAAAGCAAAGAATGACTCTAGAGTCTAATAATAGGGGGAGACAGGTCATGCTTTAAACACAGCCAAAAAGACAAACACTCTTTCGCAAACTGAAGATCTTATAAATTTATAACAGAAATAGAATATTTAATTAATTTTTAAATTAAATCATAATTAATGATGGATATATAAAGCCGCCTTTTACTCATTATCTTTTAAAATAACCCACTACAACAAGCCCAAACACGTATAAAATAAACAAACTTTCCTCTTCCCTACTTTACCTTAATGACCGGCCCCTCGATGGACGAGAGGCTGATGGAGAAGGCGACGCTAGTGTTCCCCCGTCGAGCGTCCGTCTCAAGGGCGGGAGGGACGGTGAGGTTGGCGTCGAGGAGGGCCGTGAGGGAGTCGACACGGAGAGGACTCGCTAGACGACCGGCCATCGTGTCAACAAATGATATTTACTAGACAACCAACTAGTGCGGCAGGAGGATAAACTGAAAGTTTTTACTGAGAGGGGTGACGATTGATACAGTCAGAAAAAATCTAAAGACTAAAAGCTCTAAGTCTAAGGAATACTTTTTTGACCCACTCTGTTATGAAAAGTGTATTAAGAGAAGTTTTTATTGTAAAATCAGACATTCAGCCAAGGCCACTGGCAGAAATTCCGGGCCCCTAAGCATATCAGTCACGGGCCCCTAGATTATAATATGTAGGCTTTATGAGAATTATTTTAATAAATTATCAAATTATAATAATAATAGTGCGGGTACAACGGTATGATATTATATTTATATATACATCTTTGATTTTATTAAGTTGTTAATTTAAAAAATGTAATTTTCAAATTTAGACTAATCAAAAGCAACTTCTCTGGATTTAGCAACAGAGAAGTTGTTTATAATATCCACGTAATTGAATGATTTTGACAGATCATATTCTATTGCAAAGAGTTGCAAGACTAATCAGTCCGTCTTGCTTCATAACGATCGTTGAACACTTTTAATTTGCTTGAGCTTGCTGAAAGATATTTCAGTTTCCGCAACAGTCACATGAATTGTACTGAGTATAGAAATGTGACTTTCCCCCCGTCGCGGCTGCAACGGAGGCGTCCGCCGCAGCCGCTGACGAGGGTTCTATCTGCTCGTGGGCTACGAATTCATTGTCGGCATTGACGACTGATGAACCGGGATTTTTGTCCCGCACCTTGAGGGTTAGGCCCGGTAATTTAGACGCTGCCATTTAACTAGAAAAATAACTGTAACCAGGATATTTCTCTTTACACGCTTGCTATTTATTTTCTAGATCAAAACGTCAAAAGGGCGCTCAGATCAATGACTTGACTAGTTAAATACTTAATAAAAAAATTGTTCACTTAGTAGTAGCTTAATTAATTGAAAATACAATGTATTTTCCGTATTCTCCGTATCTTCCGTATTATCCGTATTCTCCGCATTCTCGGTATTCTCGGTATTCCCGATACTATATATCTTCCGTATTCTCTGTATCCTCCGTATTCCCGAAACTATGTGTCTTCCGTATTCTCCGTATTTTCCGTATCCTCGGTATTCTCCGTATTCCCGATACTATGTATTCTCCGTATTCCCGATACTATGTATCTTCCGTATTCTCCGTATCCTCCGTATTCCCGATACTATGTATCTTTCTTATAATAGATATATGTAAAATTTTATTTTATATCAAGAAAGCAAACAAGACAGTGTGATTTAAACTTTTATAAGCTTCATTTCTTATACAACACATATTTAACATGATTTCTAAGCAACACGATTAAACACAAACACCATTCGTAGACATAATTTGGGAGAATTGCAATTAATTATCAACTTTAACATGGTCAACAGAAAATATTCCAAAATCTATGAAAGAGGGGAAAAGTAACATCGACTCTACTGCTGAAATGGTTGAACAAAAAGTAAATATGAAAGATGAGAATAAAGAGTATGTTAAAATTAAACTAGGATTTACAAAATTTATTATTATGAATATTTGAAAAGTTTTATAAAATCTATTTTTAACTATAATCAGAAAACTCACGAGTAAATGTTTTATAGTCACATTTAATACATTAAGACATCAAAATTGAGTGTCTAAGGGTACATTCATCTATAAGATAGCAATAATGACGTTCAATATTGCATGCAGAAGCAATCATGTAATTTGAAGGTCTATAAATACGTTCACTGTAAACTGGATTAATAATGATCACTGACAGTTGACTACTTTATAATAAAGAAAAACCTTAACAAAACGGTTAAGTTCAAAACACAATTTGTGTTCTGTCTTGTAACATCATATCAGCATTAATCAGTAAGTACAAAAATGCAATTTAGCGATAGCCAATGAATATTAATTTATTATAATTTAATTAATATTCATTAATTAATATTAATAGAACATTAATATTATAACACTGCAAGACAAAGTCAGAGATAATATCAATATCGTGAAATTATTGTGCAGAAATAAAGTAATGAATGCACACTTCACTCTCAACAGATATGATAAAATACTCGTTATTCAAATTACTATTACAAGTATTAAACCAATAGTCTAACTCATATAAATCATATATTATAAATCACATATAAACGTATGTGTTAAATTTCAACCAGTAACATAACAATATATTTAAAAGCAACAAATATTTCAACACCAGAAGAAAACGTTTAGTTGAACACTTTTAAGTTGGATTAAATATTTATTTGAAAAAGTTGAACTACATGAAAATCAGAGGATACACGATTCTAATCTAACAACAAATATTAAATATAAGTTTGTTCGTATCTCATCATTGATATATATTTCTTTCTTGTAGCAGAATCTGCATTGAATTAACGAGAATAAATATGGAGTGACACGATCATTGCACTATTAACATGGAGCATTAGTTATAGCTGTTGTTAGTAGATTTTTTAATGATTTCGCCTATTGCTCAATATTGCATAAAATGACATCATGAGTATAATTTAGCATAAAAAATGGAAAGTATCTTCTATGCTTTTAATCGCATAAAAGGTGATATAGACGTATTGTAAACCAGTAATAAACAAATCAAATGATAATGAAACATTTTAATGAAAAACAGAGCATAGAATAAGTTTCCTTTTCAAATAATGATTAAAGTGTATATAGAAATTCCAAAGTGAAAACTCATCTGGGAAAACTGAACATTCTTTAAATATACAGAACATAGTCAAAGCCAGCATCGAGCAAGAGTTTCAACTGATCAAAATTTGTACCAATGGACATAAATCAAAAGTATAAACATTGAAATAATGATGATAAATTAGTTATCAGACTATTTAAGATTAATGTTTAAAAGTGTTGCAATCAGAATAAGCATGTTAGAAAGCAATACTATTACTGCAGGGACGTATAGATAGAGAGGAAAGATCAGGAAGAAATCGAGTGTAAGAAAATGAACAAATATATCAAGATAATTTAGCAATAAAAGTTAAAATTGAAGATTGGCAAAATAAATGATCAGCATTTTTGATGAAAATTTTTTCCTGTTGAAAAAAAACCTTTTAGTTAATAAAAAATCAGTAAATCCACCATTGTTTGAATATGATCATGAATACGCTGATTAAATAATTCTTTACACGAAAAAATGAAATTACCATTTAAAATCATAATAATTGTTACTTAAAAGCCATAATAAAAAACAAGCAAGCATATGATCATATAATCAACAAAATAGAAACAGTAATGTTTTCGAAAATTCAGATAATCATTGAATGCTTGTATAAAACTGACGCACATTCTTTAAGTATTAACTTTTGCAGGGAATTTACTTCATTTTATTTTCCTAGAGATGAAAAATGTGAAAATTCTCTTTTATTTTAAATCTATCATTTATTGCACATGCATGGAACTCACCAAGTCTCACCTAATTATTTACTTGCTACATAATGTCACATCAGCACAAAAGGATATTTATCGATATAATATATCTATTCTATATTCTAATTGATTTATTATAAATATAATCAAGAAAAACTCTAAAGACGTGATGTTCAATAAGTGCTCATTGGTGAGTCAATGTCCTATACATTAACATAAGAGTCTGTAAATAAGAGTCTCCACTGCAGCCCTGTAATGCAGTCTAGCAAGTATATAGCAATATTTCATCCTTGCAACCATAATCATCCGGAAGCGTGTTTGTCTCAGAATTTAAACAAATATAATATCACTACAGTAATCGTTATATTAATATTAAAAGGTATGCCAATAATACATGCCAAGCAAGCAAGAAAGATTTCAGTTTAACACTACAATTTGTTATTCTTATGATCGACACAAAGAGTTTTTTAGTAACAGATAATGATTAGTAACACCAATATATATTGAATCATCACAATACAAAGCTACGGATGATACCAGTGCTATTATCCCAACATGCAAAAACAATCTGATGCTCTTAACACACTTGACTCCTAACAGAATCTAATGAATGCTGTTTCTTTAAGATCATCATCTTGGTGTATACGTTATGAACCAATGAAATGATCAACACATAGATCACTAATGTGATCTACACATCAGTGCAAGTCATACAATAACTAGTGATGCACTATATACGTCAATAAGAATATGAATAAATATAAGGCTATTAACACAACGATACACACATCCACGAGCACAATATATTACGGCATTCAGGGGCGGATTATAACTTTCAATTTTACCAATCAAATAATCTGATAACTTCTTGAAAATTATATTTTTAACAAAAAAATACATAATTATTGACTTTTTATTTCAAATATATATTCTGCTAATGCTCGAGAAATCTCTATAAAGATCTGTAATGTCAAATATTTATGCGCTGTTTATTTCTAACGTTGAAACAAATCAACGCAACGTTGACTCGTGATATCGCAACAACATTGTGAGTTATAATATAAATAATAGCAATATTTCAACACTAATCTATACTATATTCCCTTATAAACCAATAATGAGTGATACAAATGAATAAAATAAGATTTCACTGACTCTGTCTTTCTCTAAAATGAGCGAATAAATCAATGAAATAATCCAGTATAGCTCATAGAATCCCTCATTGATTAGAATAATTCACAGTAATGTTAAAAAGTTACTTTCATTCTTTCAAACCAATACAGTGTTGCATATGATGCAATAAGTTATATCTAAACTTGATGCATGTCTATCGGTTCACAAAGAATATGTACAAGATAGCAATATCATCAATCAATGTCACTCTGATCTGTCTCAACATCAATCCCCCTCACAAAATTTAATTTATGCATCAACAAATTCATATAATTTTTAAGGGGTAATCACTCCCACTAACCCGCCCCCTAGATAGAGCCTCAATAAGTCACTGAATAGAAAATCAATTAAGAAGATAAACCGCTCTAGTTTTGGCAAAGAGAAGGGTACAAGAGAGAGAGCGAGAGCGAGAGCGAGAGAGAGAGAGAGAGAGAGAGAGGAGCAATGGGGGAAAGAGAAGGACTAATTCCAGATCTTAAGGAAGCTGTCCCAGGAACCAGTCGCCACTGCCATGCCATCCTCTGTGACACCCAGACAACTGACACGATTGTCATGACCCGCCAGAACTCCTGCAAAAAAAATAGTCATCTTTTCTTATCTTCATAAAGTGTTCATATTTGCATCTTCATCAATATCATCCTCACCATAATCACTGTTATGATTAATTTAGAATGAAACTGTGTAATATTTTTCTTTTTCATGTTTTAAATTACTTAGCAGTTTGTTGTATGAAAAGTTTTTAGTCAGGGTTCCGGGGGAGTGGGGGGGGGGGGTGGTCGCCTTCCACGCCCCCTCCCCCTCCAATGTATCCGTTCAAGCGCTAAAAACGTGAACAAATAAAACTATGCCTTTTTTGCAAATATGCCATTAAATCTGTCATTAAATGATAACGATAGATATTAAAAATCTACTTTATATTTTTATATAGACGACTAGGCGACTAGGTCTGTCTTATATGTTTAGCAATAAGCTTTTCAGGGAGGGGGGGTGGAGGAGGGAAGAGGGGGATGAAGTGGAGGGAGAGGGCGAAGAGGGGGAGGAGGGAGTTCGGAGAAACTGATATCAAGGAATCTTCTTGTTACCATATTTTAGTATTTTTATTATCTATAGCGGAGACATGTATCTAGTCTAATAAATTAAATATATCAAACAATAAGCTACACTAATAAACAAAATACACTAATAAATAAAATATATTAAAAAATTAAATGTACCATAATTCAGCAATATGCAGAATTACTGCATTCCGCCTACAGTTCGAGATTGTAGCAAAATGTAATTCTTAATAATGACTCAGAAATGATTTAATTTTTTAATTAGAAGTCAAAATTGGTTAGGGTTAGGATTAATGAGGATTGCAAGTGAATGATTAAGGTTACGTTAAAATTTGAAAGATCTGTATTTTTAAAAGAACTATATTTTTGTTTGTGCATGAACCGGCTTCTTAAATGACTATACATTGTCTTCGCCATTATATTGATTTATAATGTTGAAAAACTAAATCAGCGAAGTCATTCAGTGACTGATTCCAGAACGATTGGTCAAAGGACCGTTCGTCAAGAACTATTTTTATAACGGACGATTTCTATAACCCCTAACCCTAACCCTAACTCTAACCTTAATTTTATAACCCCTAACCATAACCCTAACTCTAACCTTAATCCTAACCCTCACTCTAAACCTAACGAATATCCTGATAAACAGTCCTTTGACGAAAGGTCCGCATACCCTCTCAATGTTGAATTTCGCCTCAAATTTCATACTGCTATATAATTGCCTGTTTGCGCATCAAACCAGACGAATGATTAAAAAAGAAATCAGTTTTATGTTGTGTAATATTATCTTGTTTATTGACAGTGGCGGATCCATAGGGGGGGGGGGCGATTCGTTATTTAGCTACACCTTCAGCGATTACCTAAAAAACTACAAATAAATGAAATAAGTTTACTACGCTGTGTACCAAAAAAATTTGTTTTTTTTTGTCCCGGTGCGTTATAAAACATCTCCTCCCCCTTACTGGAATCCTCCACTGGTTCATGATTGCCTTGCATATGCTTACGTCATCTCCTTGTGATCGATTTCTTTGCTAGTAATAATACGACGATGAATGAGACTCCACTTCCTAATATGAGACTTTGAGACAAAAATAGTCTCACTACATGTAATTACTATAGAAAAGAGGCGCTATCTTCGTTTACAAATTAAAGGAAACTATTCAATTGTTAAATCATTAATATATCATACTTTCTATAATGCTCTATGATGTTTTATTATGTACATGATTTTGTAAAGTAATTTTTTAAGATCGTACAATACTTTTAATTTTAAGATTGTACTTAGGTAAGTTATTATTTAAAGTTATTATTTATATAAGTTATTATTTTGTGCTGATACAAAGCATATGATGATTGAATTTATGAAGATTTCAAAGATATAATGACTAGATTTATAAATAAAAAGATTAATTAATAAAAATACAATAAACTTGATTAGTTAAAATCCAACTTATATAGTCCTACTCAATATTTTAATTTTTAGCCCGTAATGTAATAACTAGAAAATTAAAATAATATATTATTTTTTATTATTTTTTTTTTAAAGTAAAATATTTTGAACTAGAGAAACTCTTCAGTAAAAATGACAGATATTACTTGGGAGATGGGGGGATGAGGGGGTTAGAGTCCTTCGTTTATAAATACAGTATACGCAGGGAAGAAAATAAAAACTAAGACTTGTATATTACACTCTGTACGTGCTAAGCCGTACAAATGTCTTATTACTGTCACCAGATATTTAAGCTTTGCATATTGTGCTCTATAATCAGATTTAGTTGGGCGGGGGGGGGGGGGTGGGTGTGCGAGAGGGTCAAACTACCCCCCGATGTCAAAAAATGTAAAAATTTGCAATTTTGTAACGTTTGGTTGTTAAAAGTAATTTTTATATTGTATTTGCTCAGTGAAAATGAATACCAATTTATCTAATTGAAAATTTGCAGCCACCGGTGGGGGTTCACAAAAATGCTTAAGGCCCCCCTCTTAATGTGTACAATCTAATATAAAAAAGTGTGAAACACTTTGTTCAGTTTATTAAAAGATATTTTTAAATCAAATTTTATCTCAAAAAAGTGATGGATCTCCAACATTTTCGCAAGCCTCCCCACCCCATTTCACCCTCCCCCTTGTTTTACTGTGTCCCCTTATAGCGATGGGGGGGGAAGAGGGGGGGGGGTAAGTATTTCTTAATAAAGGACTACCATTAATAACGTATACAGGCCTAAAGGTCGAACCTTGATCTCTGGGTTCCATATAGATCATAATTATAATATAGAATATTTATATATAGACTGTAATTATAATATAGAATTCTTCGTTCTATCAGACGATTGATTGCGTATTTGTTGCCAGCGGATTGATTACAAAGCAAAATCAATATACGAGATTGTAAATCATAAAGCAACGAGGTAATTTCCTGTTATTCAATCAATCTATTGATTGCTTTGAATGATTGATAGTCATTTATGAATATTAAACAATACTGGTTGTAAAACAGCGAAATGATTTTTGATCAAATATCAGAAACAAAAACTATTCCATTAAATCAAGGTAAGAAAAGTAAATTCATATTTCTGCAATTATAGTAAGCATTTTGACCCAGTTATAATTGTTTCTAAACCTAACCCTAAGCTTAAACCTAACTTTAATCATAATCCTAATCGACATAACTTTCAAAAACTATTTTTAGACCAGATGTGCTACAGATGAGCCTACGCTCACATGAAATTTATTCAAAAATCTAATATGCATCCAATTATCTGGCTCTTTTTCCAGTCTAAAATTAGGACAAAAAATGAGTAACAAATAAACGCAAAAATGAATAATAATTAAAAAGCAAAAGATTTATTATAAAATTCAATTATCACGTTTATTTACATAAAGCTTAGCTTATTTGGAATATTAATTCAAAGCAGTTCGCTAGATGTCTAAAATATTTCTCGTCGAATTCGCAAGGCGGCAGCAACTGTCTCTTTGATTTATACAAAATTCTGTACAATGAAAAAATATAATTAGAAAACAATAACAAAAAAATGAAATAAAGATCTATAACTAGTAAAGTTTGACTAAAATACGTAAATACTAATTTCTTCAATTAAATACGCAATATTCTGTACAATGTCTTATTTACAAAGCATTTCATCAAGTTTTTATTAGATAATAACTATTATTAATAATATTATAATTATTGTTACAAATAAATATTAATATTATAACAATGATTATAATATTAATCATTATTTTTTCAAATCAAAATAAAGTATAATAAAAAATACAACATGCAAAAAAAAAACAGACAATATATTACTAAATAGAATTTATAATGAGCAATATATTTCACCAAAAAATTAAAACAATCGAAATAAAAATCCACAAAAAATTTAAATCATTGCAATCTGAGAGCTTAAAAAAGACCCTATTGAAAATTATCAGTCGCTGCACCCTTTAAGAAGGTATTTATAACAATAAAGTCGCTTTGCAATAATCTCTCAACGGTTATATGACGATTTAATTGTAAAAAATACAAAATTAAGCAATTTATAAATCTAAATTTACACACCTTTTTAAATAACAAGTATTTTAAATATAAGAAAAATAATTATGAACATAGTTTAAGTGTCGGACTCAAGTCTTCATCAAATGGTCTAAGTTAACACGTTAAAACTTTCATCACAATTAACAAGACTGATTCATCCACTAATCCATCCACTGATTCATCCACTGATTCATCCACTAATCCATCCACTAATCCATCCACTAATCAATCCACTGATTCATCCATTGAATCATCCAATAATCCATCCAGCAATCCATCCAACTGTAATTATATATCTCATGATGTCATTTTAGTCGTGATCCCAACAACTCGGCTCCGACAAAACAATCCCAAGTATTAATTTGAAGAATTAGATTAGGGTTAGGATTCATGTTAAGGTTAACATTGATACTAGGGTTAGTGCAAATTATGGTTAAGTTCAGGGTAAATTAGGGCTAAGTTTAGGTTAATTAGTGTAATTAAACAAATTGACGGGGCCATTTGTCAGAACGATGTATTCAGGCTCAGGGTCGTTTTGTCCGGGTACCTTTTTTTGTGAATTTCTAAACATTAAATTTCAATTAACATCTTATCTTCAAACGTCTATTCTGTAAACATCTGATGACGTCATGAGAGCTGTGTTGTCGTTACTACTTGGTATAGCTAGAGGCAGCAATAAAACAAAATACACTAAATAAACTCATTTTATTTACATGCAATGAAATCAAATTTAAAAATTTATCTTATTTTAAAAATTGTAGCAATTAAAAAACTAGTTACTATATATAGTGAACCAATGAGATTCGTTGTCTAAATATAGAAAATATCTAGCCAATAGGGAATAGACTCATTCACGGTATAGTGACGAAACGGTCTCTTATTGTTTGCCGGGTTTTGACATTAGGATCTCAGCAATCAGAGGAGATGAAATATAACAAAAACAGGAGATCAAAGCCAGGTATTTCAAATGAAAGACCCTAACGTCAATTCAGATTATATTTCAATTTACTCTTGAGACCGAAACACCACACAATTACAATTCAATTCTAAATTATTTCGATTAATAACTAAATAATTTATATATCTAACTTTTAATTCACACACTTGGTGTAACAAGTCAAACAGAGTATGCAAATGAATTAGAAAAGAAAATAAATAAATAAATCACATGGAACTGAATAAATAAAATAAAGATGCATTCATACTTAAAATACAATTAATATGTTTAATAATATTTAAATAACAATACTTAGCTTACATCCACACTTCCCATAATGCCTTGTATCTATTACAATTCCTTGATTGCAGGCAGATTCTATCATATCACACCATCCTTCGTATGTTTTATTATCTGTCCCACAAATGGGTAATCTTTCTTGCCCGGAGGGGCAGGGGCCGCGACAGGGGGAGCATAGGGGGGTCCCTGTTAGTAGGTTAGTAAGACATTTGTCCCCGGGTTGGGAACATTGAAGAGTTTTACAGGTGACACCTACTGAATGAGTGAAAATTAAAAATAATTAATTAGTATGAAAGAAAAATCTGTTTAAAGTCGTTAAAAATATAAGACATCCAGACAAAAAGGCCCCGAATACATTATACGAATGAAACCCCCCAAATCGTCCCTGTTAGTTCATTTAATAACCATAACCCTGACTAGCCCTAAACTTTATCATAACCCTAACCCTAACTTCAATCCTTATCCTAACCCAAACCCTAACCCAAACCCTAACCCTACGAATTAATATCGGGGCCGATTTTCCTGGGCCGTTTTAATTAATTAAAAAATTTAATTAATTAATTTTAAAGCACTGCATATAAAAAATTAAATCATAGTCGTTTAGTCAGATCATTCAATAGTTGATATAAAAAGAAATTAAATAAAAAGGCTAACTGTTCATACGACAAAAATAAATAGATATAAATTAAAAATATTCAAATAATCCACAATGAAGCTAATTAAAATTGAATAAAGCGCATTTATAAAACATCAATAGACTTTTAATAATGTTATATAATTACATAAAAATATCCCATATTCCACGACTAAATATATAATCGTTTCGATTTTGTCCTAAATTATATTAATCGTGAGAATAACTTATAAAAAATGCAACAAAGATACTATTACATAGTAATAATGGCCTAAAAAACCAACATTAAATTATGTGCACAAGATAAAGTAGATCCTATTATATATGCACAAATGAATTATGAATTATGCTCGAGATTTTATAATCGACTATATATAGGACAGTAAATTTTAGCAATGCCAGATTAAAAAAATATACCAGATAAATATCAGTTAAGAACCACAGCTTGTACTTATTTAAAGTTTATAATGTGAAAGTTTAAAAATTTAAATTTCGTAAACTGATACCGAGTGAAATTAATCATCTCATTTTAATTCCGTGAGAAAGAAATTTAGTATCTACGAGACGAATAGGTGAATAATTTGAATTTATACAGAGGGAATGAATGAATAATTGAATTTTAAATTTATAATTATGACACGAAAATAAGCGTGTTTTATGCTAAATAAGCGTAAAAGAAAAACTAATTAATTAGAAAATACAGCAAATGAAAGAAAAATGACGAATAATGAAAAACTTTCGAAAATAATATTAAAAAAAGAAAAAAAGTAGTATTAAACTGCAACAAGTCTATCAATCGTTCTTTCATTTGTCTTCACAATATAATCCAAACGCTTTTCACTGATGAAATAATTCACAGCGGTTACTTGGAGTTGAACTTTAGATAACGGCGAGAACGTCGGACCGCTACGCCTAATGCTAAATAATCTATACTTACAAAACATAAAACTTTTGTAATGAAAAAATTGCCATCCGTAACGCCTACCTTTGCAGGGACCCTGGTACGCTATTTTTATAGCCCTCCCCAGTGCGCAAGTCCTTCTCTCCAGGTGACACAAACTTCTGTACGTTTGACCGTCTCCCCCGCAGATCAGCTGAGAGGGAACTGTGACGTCAGAACAAGGAGTGACGTCACAGTGTATACAGTGCGGTAGGGCGTTTTGATCCATGACGCAATGTTGATTGGGAAGACACTGAACGTCGGAGCAGGAATCTATAGGAAATATATTAAATTAGGATGAGTTCTAAAAGTTTGTTAATTAAAACGAGTTTTAAACTAGGTTTAATCAAAATTTAAATGAGAATCAAGTTCCATGAATCGATGCTTGAAGGCTTGTTTAACTAAAACTACTTTAAAACTAGTTTTATTGGAGATTTAATAAAAAAACGTGAAGTTGTTGCAGTCAGAAGACTAAATCCAAAACGTCATGTGTCTTTAATGACGTCATGCCATTAAAACGTTGTAAAAATCTATGATTAAAGCAAATATTTAAAATTAGTCATAAATTACTTAATCTCAAGTGAATCAGTTACTAAAAACCACACAATATAGCAACAAATATTTTTACTTTTTATTCTTTTACGACTAAAATATTGCTCGAAATAGAACATAATACTTATTTATTTTTAAATTCTACTCTTACATCGACATTTTCCGAAATAATCGACATGCGGCGCCACTAAATTATGCCTGCAATGGTAACGCAACATATGACATTTATTTCTGTACGTCCGTCCGTCGAGCCCGCACACTTGGCCTCTCGACCGCCGGACCCTCCTGGCCCGGTTGCAGTCGGGGAGGTGGCAGATGCAGCGGGGCTGAGAGTCCCGGACCCGGCAGGACATATTAGGACCGCAGTTAACATCATCGCAAGTAGCTGAAATAAAAAATTAGCAACGAGATTAAAAGTATATTAATATCAAAACTCGAATATGTAGTATGTAATTAAAATAGTTTAAAATATTTTTATAGTTACAATGAAATTAAGTAAATAATTATACTGCCTTTAGGTAATGTATTACTAAAGTTATAATAATAATAATCGAACGGTTTTTTGGTGATATATTTAACAATGTAATCTAGTGTGATGTAATGCAATATAGTGTAATGTGCTGTAATCTAACGTAATGCGATGTAATGTGATGTAATGCGATGTGATACAGTTTAGTGTAATGTGATAAAATGTGATGCAATGTTATGTAGGCCTTATGTAATGTAATGCAATGTAATGTAATGTAATGTAATGTAATATAACGCTACCTCTGCAAGGCGTACACAGGGGTCCATTCTGTTGCACCATAACCCAGTAAAAGTATTGCCGCCCCGTCAACACAGCGTGTGGCGACCACCCCATTACGTGCTGGCTCCACACAGAGGCCGAGCAACATTGGGCCTCCGTGATGTTCTCAGCGTAGAGCCCCGAGCAGCGCCCCTCAGCGTTCACTTGTAACCAACAGGACCCCAGGGTTTGAACCTCAGACGCAACGGCTGCAAGTTTAACTTGACATTTTTAATGAGTCAACTTGTTGGTTTTATAGTATAGCGACTTATTAGTGTTTAATTTTGTTAATTCTAAAGATTAAATTGCGTTTGATTTGTAGATTTAGAGTTTTGAGACGATTTGAATAATCAAATGATAAATTGAGATAAAGGGTGCAGCAAGACAGTAGTTTGTTGACAATCATATCGCGTACTAAACTATTTTTTTTCGTAATATATGTCGATAATTATTGTCATTAATTAATAATTAAATATTACTTTTTAGATTATTGTTAGTTAAAAGCGTTTAGAATACAAAGCAACCTTGAAATTTTAACAAAGTGATTTACTAGTGATTTATTAATGACATGATAAATAATAACATTTATAATTTATAAGTTTTCATTGTATTATTATACCAAAACCACAGTCTCGCTTCAATTTTTTTATGAACATTATTTTGAGACAGTATTGTAACAAAAATAACGAATTTGATTGAAATACATTCAAGAAATGACATTAATGTTAATTTATTGAGCGTTTATTATTATAAACAAACTAAATTTATAAAACATGTGAACCTTAATGTGAGACGCGTAGTAAACACAGACGAGAAATCGAGACGTTTTGTCATAAAACAATCAGTCAATAAGATGCAAAAATTTCTTCCTAATCAACTTCAAGTTTTTTACGCAGTAAAAATAAGAAAAAAACCAAGGAGGTGGAGGGGGGGGGGGGAGAAACCCTATCTTTGAGTTTTAAAGTAAACTTATTAGTGGGTTATGGAATTATTTCCAGTGATTGATACATTCTCATGAATAGACTAAGACAGTATTATTGTTCGTTTCTTTGTTTTTTGCATATGATTTCTATTTTATTGCAAAATCATTTTTTTTAGAAAATACTCCGATAGTAAATATTATTAACAAATCGACATGGACTGTTAGTTCCTAGGGTTAAAGTTAGGGTTAGATTTACAATTAAAATTATGGATGAGATTAGAATTTGGGTCAAGTTTAGGGTTGCTTTGAATTATGGTTACTAAATGAATAGACCAGATCTTTTTTTTGGGCGGGGGGGTTACAACCCCCACAACCACTCATGGCTACGTCACTGATTATTACTAGATAAATATTTCGCTCTAAATCTGTGTACTTTAAAAAGTTACGATCAGGATCGAAGCAGCGAAAACTGCTCGTAGATTCAGTTTTAACCGAACACGTGATGGAAATCGACGACTGGTTTACAACAAGTCTGCATCAATGAAAGCAAGTGAAATACTGTCAAGTAAAGATCGTAAAATCTTTCAGCATTAATTACACAAAGTTACTTTTATTGTGGAACGTGCATCTAACAAATAGCTCGAATTGCCACATTTCAAGTCTGCGTTTTAATCTCAAGGCCGACTAATAAAAACTAAAAATGTTGTATTATGAAATAAAAAACAAAAATAAGATTATAAATTAGCAAGTGTGGACCAACAAGCGATATGCTCAAATCAGAAAATCGATAATACACAAAGTCTACGTATATTGCACTGAATAATGTAAATATTTAAGGCTAATGTAATCCTGGTTAATCATGATTGTGAAGTTGACAAGAATTATTGTATAGTATAGTGCTTTCTCATAATTGTATTGCGATATATAATATACCACGACCACAGCTTGATACCATCAGTACGAAAAGGCCACGTCAATATATCAATATATTATTAGTAATATTAGTAATATTAGTAATTACGTCTGAGTTAGTCATTTTTGCGTTTTGACTACAGTGCATTGTAAGTAGGCCCTCTTTATAGAGCATAAGTTTATTTATGTGTTAAAAATCGTGACGCGTCAGATCAGCTCCGACAAATCGGCCTCGCCAAACTGGCCCCTACACATCGGCACCAACATATCGGCTCCGATAAATCGGCCCCGACAAATCGTCCCCGACAAATCGGCTTCGATAAAGCGGCCCCGATTTTTAGTTCCAGGTGATAGTTTGGAGTTAGGGTTAGGTTTAGAATTAAATTTAGGGTTAGGATAAGATAGCGGGTTAAGTTTAGGGTTATTTGATTTATGGTTGGTAAATGAAATGACGGGTTTTATTTGTCGGGTTAATGTATTTGAGACTGGTTTATACCAGTACCGTTAAATATATAAAGTATGAATAAACAATGATAAAAAGAAGACAAAACGACTAGCAAGTAATATCAAGAGTTTAGACGACAGAGATTATAAACGAATAATAATAATACTAATAATATATTGGACTAAATAGATTGAAAGTTAGACTTATACAATACCATATAATTATAACTTATTATAAGACTGCAAAGTTTTCTAAAGTGTCGTAAGCGTTTTAACATAAAAATAAACCAATATTAAATAAATGAATGCGATTTTTATACACTTTCTCTCTGTATAAGCTTACTAACTTCACGCATAATATCAATTTCAATTTTGCCTATAAAAATATTAGCCTCAACGATATATTAATACCGAACAAAAATAATTTTCTGAAAGTCTTTTGTTGACATCCGGGTATGAAAATATTAATCTCAGAAATTCATTCGATTAATAATAAATTTTAAAATTCATTATATCTTGTAGTAGCAGATATTGAACTCAAAAATACCACGAATGAATTATTTTTTGGACAGGAGATAACGCCAGATTATTTCCTAATAAAATTTATGGAATTTTAAAATTAATCCTCGACATAATTATGTAATCTTTTAAATGGTAAAATATTCGCGCACGCGCGCAAGCTTTGTTTACGTAACATAGTTTTAGGGATATCAAAATAATAATGCAGCCAATAGAAAACTTGTATTAAAGTTCATAAAGTGTGCATAAAACTTGTAGTGTGCATAAAACTTGTACCAAGTAAAAAAAAGTGTCTATTTTGAGATAAAAACATTAATCAAGCGATGAATTTAAAAAATCGTCAAATAATGATAATATTAGTCTAGCATTAGATTCTGTTTATCTGAAAATGACATTTACGATAATAAAAAAATGATAGAATAAAAAGATATTAAATTGAAATGAAATGATTTCACACAGCGAGTAATCGTAATAGGAGTGAATTTAGCTTTTAATAATAAACTAGCTTTTATTAAATAACTGAGCGATCAAATGAAAAGATCTTTTAAGGAATTTTGTGAAAGTTTAGGAAAGATAAACAGAGATACAAAAAATGAATTGAGCAGTAGACATAAACATTAAGGAATTTAGATTTTAAAAAAGACTATTAACCTGTAAACACATACAAAATTTAAAAAACGTATACACTACATAAGACTGCTTATCAAACATTTAATTAAAATATGGTAGGCCTATTACTAAAGTTAGATTTTAATTTATATTTCTTGCAATTTTTAAATTACCGTAAGTAATATTCCTAAAAAAGAAAAAAGTCGATCAAGATTGATATAAACTTCATGATCAACTATTTCAATAATTTTTACAAAAAGAATCGTTTTCCCCCAAAGCATCTATGAGTTGGTAATAAAAATATGAACTGCCACGGACTGATTAAATCAGTCCGTGGCAGTACTGATTAAATCGGTCCGTGGCGTAGGCAAGGGGGGGGAGGGATGTGGAGGTTATACCTCCCACCCTAATTGTATTGTGATTTTTTTGTGATTATAAAAGTGTGAGTTCAATATCATCGTCGATTTATTCACAAAAATCTTAAAATCATCGAAAACTCGTGAAGTTCATCTCCCTTAACTTTTAACTGCGATTTCGCCAGTTCGAATATAATTAACCGCATATCGATAAGCCTTGCTTTTATAAATATAAGTTGTACTCAAGAGTGAGGTCACCAATGTAATGTTATATTTATGCTACGATCAGTTCTTGACACGTGTGTCAAATACAACCTTAAACCCGAATAGAGAAAACTTTATAAAAGTGATATAATTACAGAATAGTTGATAACGTTGAAACTTTCAGATTCGGTAGACCAGGAAAGGGAAGAGGGTGGGAGAGGCTGAGAGTTATAAACCCTCATTCAAAAGTGAATTTAGTTGAGTAAGTACAACATTGATGAATAGCTGGTTTTAACTTTAAAAAGTACTATTAATTTAATAGTAGTAAGCGTAACTAAAAAAGGTAATCACATATTTGGTAATATGAGATTAGGCTCTCAAGCTCTCAACTCCCTCTCGCTCGTAAATTCTTCGATTCTAGCTGGATTAGTCCAGTTCGGAGGAATGAAGCCAGATCCAGAGATTCCAGGCGACATTAGTATGAATCAGATCTTTCCCCTGGTAATATTCAAGAAAGTTCAAGATTGCGGATACTAGACAGTATAAGATGCTTCGCCTCATGTTTATAACATATTGAAATGGTTTGAATTTCAGAGAAATTTACTGTATCGTTTTCATATCTGAGAGAATAATATGAAAACCAATCCTTCATGTCATATTAAGTAATATATACGATAATATATACGAAAGTAATATATATATACGAAATTTTTTCAAATATCTTTTCATTCATAATTTTTTAATTTCATTCACGTAAAGACGTTTCTTTATAAATATGAAAGGGTTATGATATATGAATATCGTTTTATGATTAAAACATAGATTCCATTGCTTCTTACCATTGATTCCATGCGCTTGTATATTATATAAACATAATAGTCTTTTATATATATTGGTATATTGCGTATATAGTTTTGGTAGATTGCAGTCTTTTAGTATTTTAATTGATACATTAAGCATTATATATCACGACAACGTATTAAGCTAAATGTCATTATCTACCGTTATATTGACAGACCGACTACTTATTACACAGGTCAAGAAACTATTCAATTCTCAAGCTGCCACTTGTCCCAAAACGAGCGTACGTATATTTTAATGTCTATAATCAGATTGAGCGAGACTGCATAAACTACGACCCTGGAGACGACCTAATAAAAAAACTAACAGCAAAAAACATCTATTGTTGGGTGATCATGTTATAGAACCAGCCGAAGTAAACGATTGGTATTTTATGACAACTTTTTGTTTGTTTAGAATACACGAGATTTTGGGTTATATGCTAGGACTCTATGTAAGTCTATAATCTGTCTTTTATTATAATACTGCAGAGACCTATACTGATATTTGATAATTTATATAATCCTTTATTGATTAAGTAAACTGAAAGTTGTTAATTGATTTCGATTAAATAAAATAATCAATACACCGCTGGTTAATTAATTAATTAGTGAAAGTTCAATGCAATTTCACAACAATAAGTTGTAATGTCAGGAATAGTGATTTTAAGAAACGGCTTGTTTCTCGAATTTCACTTTAATTTAGTCTCTAATCAGAATGAATCACAATCTAAATGCAAATATCTTAAAGAATATTATTTAAAGCGTATGAAATTATATTATCTACAATTATAGACGAAAAGGCTGGATCCTTATTATATAGTTTTATTACAGAATAGGCCTAGTAATCAAATTAACGACTTTATCAATCATAACCCTTGACCGTAGGCCTTAAGTATTATAGTGTTATATAAAATAGAAACCGGTTGTGCATTAAATTCTTTTAAGATTTTCCTAATTTCATAACTTGCATGACTTGATTACAAAAGGTCTATCGATTCGAGAAAAACCTTTTAACAAATTCTTAAAGTTTGTATAAAGAAAGTGAATTTCATGTGAAAACACGTGTTCATGACTCAACAGTTTAATCAACACGTGATGTGTCTAGGAATTTTGATATTGCGTCAAAGAATACGTTAAAAAACGTGATACGTTCAATAAGGGAATGACGAAATTTTGGCACATTATGTCCTTTAATCTACAGTATGTCTTGTACAGTGTCATATTATGTCTGTCACGTACTATGCATGACACAAGAATGTCACTGTTGTAAAATAAAATGCAAACAAGCAGCAAAGTTAGATTTCAGTTTGTTGAACTTGCCATTACAATTTGTCCCATAAAAAAAGCCATAAAGTGGAGCAACAATGCCGGGTGTATACCCATTATAAATGCACTATTACTGATGCTGACATAAAACAAAATATGTTGTCATTATATTCTGCCTCGGGTTGTTTTTCGGCGGCATTTTTTGGACGGACTAGAGTTGTTTTTGTTAAGCAGTCAAAAGACGCAATTTCTTAACTTAAAAATAATGTAATATAGAAATATACAATATGTATTCATCAAATTTCTTATTACAAATGCAATAAGCGAATTAGTGTACTTTATAAAAACACGTAAAACTTAGAAAATTTATATTACTTTTCAGTTATTAGGTAACCCTCAGAAACTAATAAATTCATATTCTCTAAATATACAATGTACATCGCAAAAGCATGAACTCGGCAATGAAAATTGAAAAAATTATTAATAATTCTAATTTAAAAGTGCAATTAAATTTCTAAGTACTTAAGTGGACTTTTAAATGAACATCAATTTAACTTTTCGCTACAAAATTAAAACTGCAACCACAAAAGAAAATCAAGGATAAAAACTTATAACAACAAAACTATAACTCTTAATCTCAGTGAAAAATTATAAGGTAATAAATTTCACATTACTAAGAATAAGCTATTTTAAAGCGCACAAACATAATTTAGACATCTATAAAGATCGGGCGTTTAAATGATATCCTTTTGTCATACTCATATTTGATGCAAATATCAAGCTGGTTTTGATAACGCTCTTTTATTGCTGACGTGTCAAAGACCAAACTTTACAATAATTATTATCGCCCGTAATTAAATTTAGCGGTTTTAGAAGAAGACAGTTTATTTATAAACAGAATAAGTGCCTGGGACGGGCGGCCAAATACTACTCGCCCAAATTTGTACAAAGAATAATGTTGTCAATTTTAAACTTAAAGCGATGAGCCAATAAAGTTATTTATGTGATGGATTAATGAAGTGCGCAGTCGATCAACAAAATGAAACGCGTGTATACTATAGAAGAGAAAGCCGGGTATATTGTAAAAACAAACCTAAATTACTAATTATGTAATTTCACTAGACATTATGTAATTATTCTAAAATAATTATTTCTCTCATTTCTCAAACGTTTTCAGATTATTCTATTATACAATTACTTTTCCTTTGTAAACTCTGAAAAAAATTGTACGATCTTTACAATTATATACTCACCCATACATCGGGGCCGGATTTAACGAAAAAAAACTAAAAAATAAGCTGGGAAAGGGTAAATTCCCCCTCCCCGCACTAAAAGACGAATCACAAAATAAAAATAAAAATGACAAACCATCTACTAGAGCCGGAGACGAATGCTGATCTAATCGTCCAAGTTTTCTATCAATAGCGACTCGTTGATGTATTATTGTTCCGTGGGAGGCCACGTAACCGGAAGTTAACATAAGTATCATCCATAGTTGCGTAATAAATCTCGCGTCGTTAAAACGTCCATAACGCTTGACGTCATTTAAATCAGTTACGTAATGCGCCATTGTATACTATAATATAGATATCAATATATAACAATCCTTGCGTGTAACGTTGTAGTATAAAGAGTATGACGTAGATTTCTGACGTGTGACGTAGAATTGAATGTATGGAGTAAAATTATGACGTAATGCATAGAATTATGACGTATGACGCTGAAGTATGACGTAATGCGTAGAATTATGACGTATATGACGTTTTTTTGACTCAATTACAATATGTATTAATCTTAAATAAATGTAATTCTTTTAAAAGCGCTTTCTGAAAAAATTACAGAAGCAACAGTTGCAGCTGAAATTTAAATTACTATTACAGATACAAAAAAATTAAAAATTGGGATAGGGGGGGGGGGGGTTGGGGTGGGGGCACAACATTTAAATTTAGATTATATCGTGGAAAGCTGTAGGCCACTTATTTTTTATATTTTTTTAATATTTCAATTTGTAAAATAAAATGCTGCATGTTTATCTTTTAAGATAATTTTTATAACTAGGGAATACTAAATGTTATTGTAAGTCTACACACAGTCGAATTTATTATTTTAAACTATAATAGATCTATCAGTTTATAACCCTAATATATGCAACTGAATTGAGTTTATATTGTCGCAAACAATTGACCTAAGTATAACAATGTCAATTTTTAATTTCGCAATAAAAGTTATATATGTATATATAAATGTCTTTAAATAGTCCTAAATATAGTGTTCGATTTACAATTCGCACGTCGTTAAAAGTATTGTATTAAAGGCTCAAGGACATAATTCATTTTTTTGTCGTGGGGGGGGGGCCGGTGGGAGGGGGGGGGAATATGGTGACATTTTTTATAATCCTACGTTTAATTATCACTTCTACAGTATACTATTTACTATACTTTTAAAACTATCAATCTGTGTTAAAATTGCACACAATATGTGAACATTAATGCTTTTCCAATTAATTATAACGTGGTATTTCGAGAAGGGGAGTGAGAATTTTATATAAAATTCACTCAAATGTATTTAAAAATACTTTTCAAAATCAGGGGGGGGATTAGTCTACCCTCCTTCCCTTACATAATTATGTTGTCGGTCATTGAGTTTAAAATTAAAGGATAATTTTAAAGAATAATCTTAGCAAATATTTGATTTTTTATTAATAGGATTATTCATAATAATCTTGTTATTTTCTTTGCTTATAATATTATTGCCTAATCTTATTATAGGAAAGCTATTATATATAGGCTATATTACTATATTTTGTAATAGTAATATTATTTAAGTCAAGGCTCGTTAGAGAAGAGCACTAGACACGGGACGCGACACGCGATAAGTCCAGGTGCGATTCCCAGAAAGCGAGCGATTTCTCTAACTTTCTGCACCCTTTAGTAAGGTGATTAAATTGACATATATAAGTCGTTTTAATACGATAATCAGTGACGTTAAACTTAACGTATAGTAATATTAAGTTAACATATAGAATGGTTTATATATATTTCTATTCTCAGAGTTTATATGAAAAAACCCTCAAAATATTCAATCAGGAACAATATATAAATAAATACAAACCATTGGAGTTAATTATGAATTGTTAACCCTAAAGACTAATTTAAAAGTTGCAGTTTTAGGAATTATTTAATTAAAGCACAGTTCTTAATAATCATACTTAAGTCCTAATCTGATATCGTAAAAAATCTGAGACAATCTCAACATAAAAATCCATTTCGATTAATAATTTAAAGGTACACCGACAAATCGACCTCGATTCTATAATAACCCGACCAATTCATTCATTCATTACTCAAAACAACCCTAAACTTAACCCGAAATCTAATCCTAACCCTAATTTTAATTCTAAACCTAACCTTAACTCAAACCTTAAATATAAGAACTAACGTTCGGGGCCGACATGTCGGGTCGCGATTTTGAACCTACCTTCTTATCTTGTACCAACTAATTCAAGCTCTGACATATTTATCTGAAAATGAAATATTTTTTATCACTCTTAAATTATATCAGGAAAAGATTAATTCTTTTAACTCGCGATAAGCAGTATAAGTATAGCTTTCTTATACGAGTAGAATGTTTATGAATGAATGAATTATAGCAGACGAGTTCATTTTATAGGCTCTAGTGTAGCTAGCGTAGTACTATTATAGTATTAGAGTGAATTGGCCGCTATTATTTATATTAGAACTTAAAAATAGATCTAATAAATAATGTTTAAGTCATTATATTAACTTAATAATAGAACTTAATCATATAACTAATAAAGAACATACATATTAACTATAATAATGTAACTTACTAATAGAATATTCATTGACTAAATATTAACTTGTAAAATTAAAATGAATTTGTCATTCATAATGGTACACGTAAAAAGGTCTCCACGATATATTTATCGTGAAATATGCTCGATATATGGAACAATTTAAACGAAATTAACACTACCGACATCTACTAAGATATTATGGTTAGCGTTAGGTTTAGGGTTCGGGTTGGAGTTAGGGATATGGTAGATCATATGTCTGCAGATCATATATCGATAAATCAAATGTCTGTAGTCTTAGACGAAAAATCTGAAAACCAATTGCCGCGAAATCTTATAAGTTATAAAGTCATATTTATTATTTTGTTTTATATATTTTATACTTCTGTTGCTAAGATTCCTTACAGATATTTTACTCACATTTTTAAGGGGGGGCGGATTAGAGGGGGGGGGGGTCAATCTCCTAACAATATTTTACGCCTATAATAACAATCAATAGAATTATGACTCGTTTATTGTGAGTAGGCCGTCTGTCTTGACTATTGTGTTGCATGTTATGTAACATTACCAAGCAACATTCAGTTGTTGATGCAGACTGTCAATGTAATAACAATGGTTAATAAACAAGTGTCCAGTATTTGGACTATTTATAGATTCTCTAATTAGGTTTCATTTTCAATAAAATGTCTGAATATTGTAATTAATTTTTAACGTTTAAACTGAAAGTAAAAATAATCGAATAAGGAAGAACTGCGGTTTGAACTTTTTTGATAGAGAATTATTATAGTTGATGACTAGAATATTTAATCGTCAATATGACGATATAATGATGATTTCGTGATTATATTTTAATTAAATGAATGCAAACGAATATATTTTGTATTGAAATGCTTACTTATTAGTACTTGTTATTATTACAAATCTAGTTTTAATTCTACGGAATGCTGTTTTGTAACGTTGAAGTTTCGTAAATTGACTAAGCAGGAAACTTTTTAGCTCAAATTTCTATGTAGGCCTTTGTACACAAGTCAAATTCGGTCAACTGACCTAGTAACTGAGTGAAAGTACATTTCCCCCTCAAAATTATTTATAACTTAATCATCACAGTTGCGAAGCCAGCATTTCACAAGTGGAGTATTTCTTTGTAAAAGCTATTTTGTGAACTTTCTCTTTTCTTTAGGAAATCACTATTTTTCTTCATCGTATACTAATTTTTTCACTAAATTGTCGCAATGGGGGAGGGGCGGGGGACAAGATTGGCACTAAATGAACACAGTTAAGACTACAATTTTTATTATTACGTACAATGGGGGGAGGGGGGGGGGTAACCACCAAACCCACCCTCGTGGCTACGCTACTGTTACAGTATGCCTTTCATAACCCCGTAGCTTAGAGTTAAATAATGTAGGTTACTTATGAGTTATCATTTCAGTATAATTAAGCGATGATGCTCCACATGTAATTCCAGTAAAGAGGATTATAGCAAAACTAGATTTTTTGAAAAGTTTTCGTTTTGTCGTTATACTTTTTTGTTGTTATAATTTAAATTAAATAACTTCGCGACAGAAGAAAATTCAAGTTACTATATTTTTACCGCAAGTAACAAACGCTATCGTGTTTTAAACTGTAATAATCTCGCGTAAGTTTTTTTTGCGTTATGATGTATAACGCAAAAAAACGTAACTGACGTTACGTTCCAGGTGTAGCCTAAATATGAATGTAAACAACGTCACCGAAATGCTTTTCAGCTACGATTTATTTACTACGGTAACCGCAACCGCAATTCAGCTCTTATCTGTGCAACTTTACGTGAAAAACCACACTACGGTATATAATATCACCAAAATCACTATACTCCTAAATTTGTACAAAATCTTGAAACTTTCAAGCTGCTAAATCTTAAATTTGACTTTTATTGTTTACACAGATTATACAAATACATCAAAGTCTATGTAATTAACCTACTATATAACTGAATGCCTTTATAATTTGACTCCAGTTTATGGATTTCATTCAGTGTAATTTCTTGATGAAATAGTAGCATGACTAATTCATAACGTTCACTTAGTACAACCTCTCACTGGCAAAGCAACATTGTACCGACATGCTCTAGCACTTTAATGCCATATTTCAATCATTTTTCATCGGATATATTTCAATACAATCTAATAAGGACGTTAATTAAAGCCAGGAATGCGGTCACAACTATCCAGTTTGAGTGTGGTAGGAAATAGGTCAGTAGAATCTAGGTCAAGTCATATAACGTAGAGAATTGGTTGAGTGTAGATAAATGTGTATGAATTTGCAAATAATTCAAGTAATACATGTATTTATAGACCAAATATATGCAAATAGGACCAAAATTTGGTGAATAATCACAAAACAAAACAATGCTTACACAATAAGATTATATTGTAATATCTGATTTTGTGAAAGAGAAATTTTCAAACAAGATCAGGATGAAACTGAAGCAGAAACAATAGCAAATATAAGGTTAATGCTGTGTACATGCAAAACTGATGAATATATATAAGCAGCAGCTAACAATAATATGAGCAGAATAATCGAAATAAGTATAAACATCTATTTGCATTAAACTTATTGATCTTAAATGTATCGAAATTGGTGTCACGACAATTCGTCTACAGACTTTTGGTCTACGACCCTACATCTACAGACATTTGGTCTACTGTAAAATTATGGTTAGTGTTAGTATTAAGTTAAGGATTAAGGTTGAAGTTATGGCTAGGGTTAGGATTATTTTAAAGATTATAGTTACCAAATATTGGTAGATGTAGTGTCTTAGACCAAAAGTCTGTAGACGAACTGTCGCGAAACCATTGACATTATTCTTTTGTTATGACAAAAGAGGACTCAAACTCTTTATTATGAAGTGGGTTAATCTTACACCATAATAAAGAGATCAGGGGTATTTTGATATATGGCTCCCCACCCCTATTAAGATAGAATTCAGTTTAGCATCAGTACTGTAATTATAATTGCTTATATTTTGTACGGTATAATTACACAGTGTAAAACTGATACATATAACGTTTATATAGATTATTGACCAACACATTAAAGCGGAACAGGACTATTCAGTCCCCGCCCAATTCAGTCCTAGCCGATTCAGTCCCAAGATTTAATTGTCTATTGAAATGATGTAATATTTGTTGATCTCGCTTCACAAGTACGCTTGTGAAGCGACTACCTTCGAATATTTACTCTATTTAGAACTAGTTAGCCCGTTGACACATCACAGTCTTGATCGGTGACGTCTGTGAATAAATGGTTAGGGTTAGGGTTAGGGTAACTGAATCGGCGGGACTGAATCGGCGGGACTAAATCGGTGGGACTGAATAGTCGCGGACCCCTGTAGAGAGCCTTCATAATACATACATCAACAATTTGAAAAAAACGGTAAATGAAATTTTAAACAACAGCTGTAAAAATATCTTAATTAAAAATTTATAAAAAGTTTAATAAAAAACAAGTATTTATGTATTTACCAGAATTATCCCCAAAAAGTGCCGCAGGGGCCCCAGCTGGCCCTGGAGCCCCAACAGGGCCCGTATCTCCCAAAGCACCTGTAACCCCAGTTGGTCCCCTTATACCAGTTGATCCTGTAGCCCCACTAACTCCAATGACCCCACCCGTTCCCACAACCCCAGTCTTTCCCGTAGCACCCCTCTCTCCCGTAGCCCCAAGGGTCCCACGCGGCCCAGTGGCTCCAGTTAATCCAAGAGGTCCAGCTGATCCAGTGTACCCCGTGGCACCTGGTACCCCAGTGCGCCCCAATGTACCATTCACCCCGGGGTCTCCCCTTGGCCCCGTCACACCCGTAGCTCCGATAACTCCAGTGGCTCCCGATCTACCGAGTATCCCAGTGGCCCCTGTGGATCCATCTAATCCGGTAGCTCCTGTTGGTCCCATAACGCCTGCCTGGCCCGAAGCCCCAGGCGCCCCAGTTGGCCCAGTGAATCCAGTTGTTCCCGTTCTTCCAGCAACTCCTGGTGTTCCAGGATCCCCATTAGGGCCACTCGCACCAGGTTGACCAGGGGAACCGCTCGCTCCATCAGGCCCCGGGCCGCCCGGTGTCCCGGGTGTTCCTGCTTGCCCTGCTGGTCCCGCTGGACCTGTAGCGCCAGGTCCCCCGTTATTACCTCTTCCTCCCGAAGTTCCAGTAGCTCCGGTTTTCCCCGGACTACCGGCGGTACCCGGAATTCCCGGAGCTCCTGTTGGTCCTGGAGGTCCTGGATTTCCAGCGGGACCCGTGATCCCTGTGCCTCCTACTCCTCCGTTGGCACCCGGTTGACCGGGGTCTCCCACGGGGCCTGATATTCCTGTGGCTCCAGTTTTTCCATTGCCACCATTTGGACCAGCTACTCCGGCTACTCCTATCTCTCCGTCTCTGCCAGTGGCGCCCATCGTTCCATCTACTCCAGACGCACCAGTACCTCCAATACCACCTAATTGAAGTTTAAATTTCTATTAAGTTAAAGTTGAACTTAATTTCAATGTTTAATTCGTGTTTAATTTATTAAATGTTACCAACAAAGGTTGATAACTTGTAATAAAAAGATTGTTAACATTGTATAGCACTTCAAAGAAATGCAACTTATTTATATTCCGCTATATTCTTTTATTCTGCTGTCATTTGTGATAAAACAAAGATACATCTAGAGCATAAACTGTAGAAAATTAATAGAAAATTATAAAACTATTGAAATTAATTGCAAAATTTATTAAATAATTCATAACAATAAAGATTGTAAAAAAACAAAATCCCAGAAATTAAAACATACCATTGGATCCAGGAGTTCCTGCAGGCCCAATCGTCCCACTAGCCCCCGAGGCTCCTGTCAACCCTGGCAGACCAGGGCTTCCCTTACTACCAGCAGTCCCCGCTGGCCCCGTGCTGCCCGTCGGCCCCTTAGTCCCCCCCGTTCCTGGAAGTCCAGTCCCTCCCACTGGTCCAGGTGGACCCTTGGGACCCGGAGAGCCAGCAGTACCGGAGGCGCCCGATGCACCGGTGAACCCCAAAGGCCCCGGGGCGCCTGTGGCCCCTAGGCTTCCAGAAGCCCCTGTTTGACCAGTTTGTCCGGAAGAACCAGCTAGGCCTGTTGCGCCTGTTGGGCCGGAAGCTCCAGTAAAGCCATTTGATCCAGGCTGACCATTAGGTCCCCTATAATGTAGCAACAAATCTCGTTGGATATTAAGAAAAATAAAAGTTTAACTACAAATCTTATTGGTCAATATCTTGAGAAAGGAAAAAGTAGTAATTTCATTAATCGATTTGTTAAGAATGGTTAAACTTACAGGAATTAATCGATTTAAAGAAATTATTGTGAATTAATGCAAATTATTTCACGTTAATCGTTTCTCTTTTATTACCAGCTTACAAAATTATTGCGATTATTATCAACTAATTAAGAATATTCGTGTACTCGTAACATATTAAAGCACAGTTACAATTTGTCATAAATTTAAACAAAATGCAAAATACTAACTACACTTGAAGTTAAATTCATGAAAGTTTACATTTTTAAAGATTATCATTTTCTAAATTAAAATATAGAAGCATACCTGGGTCCTGACGCTCCTGGGTTGCCATTGGCCCCTACAGGCCCCGGTGCTCCAGTATCTCCAGGTGGACCATTAGGTCCTGCTGGTCCTGGTGTACCATTGGCACCTGGTTGACCAGGTAGCCCTGGTGCTCCTGAATCACCAACTGATCCCGGCTGCCCGGACGCCCCAACGGTGCCCGGATTTCCCGGGGTTCCCGGAGTTCCAGCAGGTCCTTGAGATCCAGGCTGACCTGGTGTACCATCTTGTCCAGGGGTTCCCGCTTGTCCGGGATTACCAGGAGCCCCAGATGCTCCGGGTCCTCCGATGGGTCCAATGGGTCCCGCAGTTCCTTGAGGCCCTGACGCTCCAACTGGCCCACTGCTTCCTGTGTTTCCTGTACCTCCTGCGGCTCCTGATCCACCCGGTGCTCCAGATGCCCCTGGTGATCCAGAGGCCCCTTGTAGTCCAACTGGCCCGGCCACACCAACTGGCCCAACTGAGCCCGTGTTGCCTTTGTCTCCTATAGCACCCGTGGCCCCAGACACGCCGGATATTCCCTTACCACCAGCTGGCCCAGTGCCCCCTTGCGGCCCTGAAAATCCCGTAGCCCCTGTTCGACCATTTTGCCCCGCTGGCCCGGTGTATCCAGTGTCTCCAAGGGCCCCTGCAACACCTGCTGGACCCGTGGCGCCCGTTTTGCCGTTAGTTCCCGTGGCTCCTGGGGCGCCATTTGGCCCAAGTGGCCCGACACTTCCACTAGCACCAGAGCTTCCCGGTGTCCCATTAGGCCCCGGTAAACCAGTGCTCCCTGGGGGACCCTGGGGCCCTCCAGTGCCTGCAGCACCTCTTCCGCCCTGTTGACCCGGAGCTCCGGAAGCTCCACTGCTTCCTGTCGGCCCCAAACTGCCAGGAGTTCCAGGCGACCCTGATGACCCAGGAGGTCCCAGGGGTCCCACGGCTCCAGATGGTCCAGGTGCTCCGATTGCTCCGGATCCTCCTGGAGCTCCAACATTTCCTGTCGGTCCCGCTATTCCAGAAGGCCCTGTGAAGCCATTAGGCCCATTTGGACCCGCTGCTCCTGGTGTCCCAGAGGCTCCAGGTGATCCTGGGCCGCCGCTTGCACCCGGGAGCCCTGCAGGGCCGACTGCCCCGGGGGTTCCAGTAGATCCTGGGATTCCAGCAAGGCCCGCTGGGCCGGTGTTGCCTGGGACTCCAATTGGGCCTATAGCTCCGCTAGCTCCGGGATTTCCAGTGGGGCCGCTAGCTCCCGCTGGTCCTGATGGGCCGATTGAACCCTGAACACCTGAAGTTAAAAAATGTAAATATTTGAAAGATTTTATTGAGAAAACAAATGAAACGAAATTGTACATTTGATAATTTATTCAAAATTATTGTTTTAATTATAAAGGAGTTTCTGTAACGATGACTAATGCAAAAATATTTAATAACATTTCAGTCAGATCTATTATTGAGTTATTTCAATCTTTTACTCATATCCATTAATTTTAATGTCACCTATTTAAGTCAAATAATACTGTATGAATTAATATTACAGTAACTCTCATCGAATTCATTTGAATAAAATATAGAAATCTAGTCATTTATGAAAATATGACTATATTTATTAAAATTAAGAAAATCAGATTTAATTTAGCATTACAACTCACCTGATGCTCCTGTTGCTCCAATCACTCCCACTGGGCCGCTTGCCCCAATAGGCCCCAACGCGCCCGGGGCTCCGCTAGCCCCCGTTGCTCCCGATGCTCCAGTCAATCCTCTCAGCCCAGTAAAGCCAGTCCCCCCTGGTGCCCCGCTGGCCCCCGCCGCCCCTGGATTACCCGAGACCCCTGTAAAACCAGTTCCTCCTGCCGGCCCCGGGACTCCATTAGCACCAGATGCTCCTGCGGGTCCAGCCGGGCCACTAGCCCCGGGGATACCAGGTGCTCCCGGGCTTCCACTGGCTCCAACGCCTCCTGGGCCTCCTGACGCTCCTGCCGCTCCGGTTGCTCCTGGTTGTCCCACAGCTCCAGTTGCTCCGGGGGTTCCAGATGAACCGGCAACTCCTTGGGGTCCCGCCTGTCCTGTTGATCCAGATGCTCCGGGTCGTCCTGGAGCCCCAGAGGCTCCAGTAAATCCAGCACTTCCTTGTGATCCTGATGCTCCGTTTAATCCGGGTAATCCCGTGGCACCCACTGGCCCAGGCGCCCCGCTGGGCCCTAATGGACCTGGGGTCCCTGTTCCTCCAGAGCTACCAGATGCTCCAAGCTGTCCTGTTGCTCCGACTGGACCCTGGGGGCCAGTTAACCCCGTCGCTCCTGTGCCTCCCGCATTCCCAGATGCTCCTGGGTTTCCTGCAGGCCCCGAGGCTCCATCGACTCCGGGTAAACCCGGTGTACCAGGCGCCCCTGATGGTCCTTTTGGTCCCGCGGGGCCTGTTGCTCCGCTTACTCCTGGAGCTCCACTAGCCCCTGGTGTTCCGGCTGGTCCAGACTGTCCCGGATTACCAGCTTGTCCTTGGGGTCCCACCGGCCCAGAAGGTCCAAGCGCTCCTGGGCTCCCTGTATCCCCAGCAACCCCTGCTAAACCAGGTTGTCCTGATGGCCCTATGCTGCCTGCGGGGCCGCTAGCGCCCTGATCACCAATTGGGCCTGCAGGGCCCGCGGGGCCCGTAGCTCCTGGAGCTCCACTGGCCCCCGGATTACCCAATGGGCCACTAGCTCCGGTTGGTCCAGGGTTCCCTGCCAGCCCTGTGGCTCCTGTAAATCCCACTGGGCCAGATAAACCTGGGGCTCCTGTGTCGCCCCCTCGGCCCGGGGCTCCGGATAGGCCTGTGGCGCCTGTTGGGCCATTAGGGCCAGTCATCCCAGAGCCACCTGTGGGGCCTAATCCACCGCTTGATCCTTGGGGTCCTGTTTAAAAGAATATATTACACTTTATTATAGAATTATTATTGTCTAATATTAGTACCTAGTTTAATACTTAATCATAATTAAAATTTCAATTTATTATTGATAATTTTCAGTTAATTAAAACATATTATTCCTAAATGAGTAAATATTTAAATAGCATAATGCATACGAATTAATCGAATTCATATACTTACGGCTGCAGAATAAAAATAAAAATAAACAAATATTCTGTTCAACAACAGAAAATTACATTGTACTAAATCAATTGGTAACACAAGCAGAAATTTTTCAGGAAACGCACTCAATTTTCTTATATGATGATGACGTTATTAAATTTTACATACTATAGTTATAATACAGTATTACATTATGTAAGCAATTATTCAAGAAAACAAAAAACACTAACCAGTGCCCCCTTGAGATCCAATAAATCCCGCATCCCCCGGAGACCCTTGCGGCCCAATTGGCCCCGGAGCTCCAGGCAATCCATTCACTCCCGGGGCTCCTGTTCCTCCATTTGCTCCTGCTAATCCTGGGCTACCTGAGGCTCCAACGGGCCCCACATTACCTGATGCTCCTGGAGTTCCCGAGGCCCCTGTTGGCCCCAAAGGACCTGGCGCTCCCGACCCTCCTGGAGCTCCAGGAGCTCCCGCTGTCCCTTGTGCTCCTGCAGGCCCGGAAGGCCCCGGTGTGCCCTTAGCTCCGGGGGCTCCTAAAGGACCTGTAGGTCCAGGTGCTCCTGATGCTCCAGGGCTACCAGGGAGTCCAGATGCACCCGGGGCTCCAGCTGGCCCCGAAGCTCCTAATGGTCCGGCTTGCCCAGTAGCTCCTACACCGCCTGCTGCTCCAGGATTTCCCGGGGCTCCACTCGATCCCGCAGCACCAGATGCTCCAGGTTGCCCTTGGGCCCCTGATAATCCCTGAGAACCCGCTGGGCCTTGTACTCCAGGGCTACCAGGTTGACCAGGCTGTCCAGCCGCTCCACTTGGCCCGGTATTTCCTAAATCTCCGGCAGGGCCAGTTGCTCCTTGACTCCCAGGCGCTCCAGATGCTCCAGGATTTCCGGGATTCCCATCTGGGCCTTTAGGTCCTAAAGGCCCATTCGCACCGGATGCCCCAATAGCTCCAGGTTGTCCAATAGCACCAGCTGGACCACTCGCTCCAGGGGCTCCACTTGGTCCAGTTCCACCTGGAGCTCCTTGGGCTCCAGCGGGGCCAGATGCACCTTGAGTTCCTGCCGCACCCGACGGTCCGGAAGCTCCAGGGTTCCCTGTAGGCCCTAAAGGGCCAGCCGGGCCCACATTGCCTGAGGCCCCTGCTGCACCTTGTGTACCCTTTGGTCCAGGACTGCCCGCTGCACCCTGAGGACCTGTACCCCCCGTGTCACCATTGCGGCCCGGTGCTCCTGAGGCACCATCCAGCCCCGGAACACCCGAAGCTCCAGGCTGCCCTGATGGGCCACTGGCTCCAGGTATACCAAGGGGTCCTGCAGCACCAGTAGCTCCAATAGGTCCCGAGGGTCCCGCTGTACCCTGTACCCCTGTACCGCCTGTGCGCCCATTAGCGCCAGTAGCGCCTGGGGCTCCTGTAGCTCCATTTGGTCCCTGTGTGCCGACTGTCCCGGGGGCACCAGGTTGTCCGGCCACCCCGGTTCCTCCAAGTGGCCCTGGGGCACCAGACGCCCCAGCAGATCCACTAGCCCCTGTCGTGCCTTTGGGCCCCGCTGCTCCTGGTGCTCCTGAAGGGCCCGTGAAGCCTGTCCCTCCCGTGTTCCCCGCTGTACCCGATGATCCAGTCGCTCCCATCACTCCATCAGCTCCAGCCGCCCCTGGAGCCCCGACAAGCCCTCCAGCGCCTGCAGGCCCCACGGGACCCATATCACCAGATGCTCCCTGTCGTCCTGGGGCTCCAGAAGTTCCTTGAGGCCCCGCCAGACCCGAGGCTCCCACTCCACCGCGGGGCCCCGATGCGCCGGGTGCTCCAGCCGCCCCTTGAGGTCCCGCAGCTCCCGATGCGCCTGAAGCCCCTGGTGTCCCAGTAGGTCCTAGGGGTCCAATAGCTCCACTTGCTCCTTGGGCCCCTGCTTGCCCCGTTGGTCCCTTAGTACCCGTAGCCCCCTGTGATCCCCCTGGTCCCGTCAAACCCGTAGCTCCTGCACTCCCTGGGGCTCCAGAAGCTCCAACCTGTCCCGGATTTCCATCCGTCCCTGCAGGCCCCGGGGCTCCGCTTGCTCCTGGCTGTCCTGGAGCTCCGGTTGATCCCAAAATTCCAGGTGCTCCAGCTGTTCCAGCTAATCCAGGTGCCCCTGGGTTACCCGCGGGCCCCACTGGTCCTGCTGGCCCTGACGCCCCATCTTGTCCCGCGGCCCCAGAGGCTCCCTGTGTGCCCGGTAAACCGGGGCCGCCACTGGTTCCGGTCGATCCTGTGGATCCTGTCGCTCCATTTGGCCCGGCAAGACCAGGGGCCCCCGATGAACCAACGACCCCAGCTGGGCCTGTAGCTCCTGCTGCTCCGGACGGCCCCGGAGCTCCTGAGGCCCCTGGGGCTCCTGAACTGCCTACTGCACCCGTGGCTCCTGAAATGAAATAGTAATCTTTTCTAAACTTTATAATAATATAGTTTAATAGATCAAACGGTAATTGATATTACTTAATATATATTGGCTTTAAATTAATAAAATAATGAACTGTATAATTAACTAATTAATTACTAATTAGTTAATTGTTTAATAAATAATGAATCAATCAATCAATAAATCGATTAATAAATTACTCTACGAGTCAATAAAAAGTATTAATTAGTGGGTTATATATATATTTTTATTCAAGATTAATTTGACAATTAATTTATTAATCGATTAGTTATTAATTAATAATTAATAAAAAAATAATTAGTTGCAAAACAGTAAACCAACCTAAACCACCCGAGGCTCCACTAGCTCCAGACGCTCCAGGTGCCCCAGATACCCCCACGGCTCCTGCCGCCCCGCTAGCTCCCTGGATCCCAGGCAGCCCTGGTGCCCCTGAGGCTCCCGCAGTTC
Organism: Oconnorella tubifera; assembly: GCA_034700105.1. Taxonomy (NCBI): domain Eukaryota; kingdom Metazoa; phylum Annelida; class Clitellata; order Enchytraeida; family Enchytraeidae; genus Oconnorella; species Oconnorella tubifera. The sequence continues at coordinate 36,807 of JAQIXG010000008.1, forward strand.
CCTGCACTCCACTAGCACCGGTAATCCCATTTGGTCCCGGGGCTCCGTTTGTTCCGGTCGCTCCAGGACCCCCTGGTGTTCCAGGCGCTCCAGACGCCCCGGGCAAACCCGGTGCTCCAATGGGGCCTGTTCCACCCGGGGTGCCAGATGTTCCGGGGGCTCCAGTTCCCCCAGCTGGTCCTTTACTGCCTGGTTGTCCTAAAGGACCCGCAGCTCCAGATGCCCCAGTAAATCCTTGACCTCCAGATGCTCCAAGACTGCCAGACGCTCCCGGGGCCCCAGGGGCTCCACTCGCTCCAGCGGGTCCAGCTGGACCGACCTGACCGGCAGCCCCTGTGTCTCCCGGGGCTCCCGAAGCTCCCGGTCCTCCTGATGATCCAATCCCGCCAGGTACCCCAGCTGGGCCCGTTGCTCCTGGACCCCCGGGGGCACCACTAGCTCCACTAGCTCCGACAAGACCTGGAGCCCCAGAGGCCCCGGCGGGCCCCGATGAACCCTGAGTGCCTGTGGTCCCTGGACTGCCCGCATCACCTTTAGGTCCAGGGGCTCCTTGGGGGCCCGATGCTCCAGCTGCTCCGGCGGGTCCTGGGGCTCCACTGCTGCCCGGTAGTCCATCGGCTCCACTAGGCCCTGTGGCTCCAGGGCTACCTGCTGGTCCTGGTGATCCTGAAAGTAAAATATTTTGTGTTGAAACTTTAAAAATGTACTTTAAGCTTTTAAGAGTAAAAAATATTCCGAAAGTTTACAGATGAGCAAAAAATAGATTGATAAATATTTGAAGATCACGTTAAATATTTGTGATATTTAAAGATTAAACGTTTTTCACAAGTATTAAATTGAAAACATGATTTAATTATTAAATTTATTTAAATAATAGTTTAATGTGTATAATTTTATCAGTAATAAATTAAAAACATCTTCTTCAAATATAGATTACAATAGTAACTACTAACAAGATCAAAAATAAATTGCGTAATAAGCAAAGTTATAAATAAACAATTTACCCGAAGCACCCTGTAATCCGGTTCCTCCTGCCACACCCGGCTGACCTGCGGTCCCTTGCGGCCCCGATGGTCCCTGATTCCCTGACGCCCCTATCGTCCCCGTTGGTCCTGTCCCCCCAGTGGCTCCCGCCAGTCCCGGAGCCCCAGATGCTCCAGGTGTACCTACAATTCCAGGAGCCCCGGGGTTCCCTGATCCCCCCGTATCTCCCTGCCTACCCGTGAAGCCAACAGCCCCAGGTTGCCCTGCCGGCCCTGTAGATCCTACTAACCCGGCTGGACCCTGGGGCCCAGTAGCCCCAGGAGCTCCAGATCCTCCCATTGGGCCAACTTGACCACTAGCTCCAGGTGCTCCGGCAGGCCCCGAGCTCCCAATGACACCCGGTAAACCAGGGGCTCCGCTAATTCCAGTCGAACCAGTAAAACCAGCTGGCCCCACAGCTCCAGGACCCCCACTAGCTCCAGGAGCTCCAACAGGACCCGCATTTCCTTGCGCCCCTGAAGCTCCAAGTGAACCAGTAGCTCCTTGTGGTCCTGCTGGCCCCGTTGCTCCGGGAGTTCCAGAAGCTCCCGGAAGTCCAGAAGCCCCGACGGGCCCCGCTACTCCTGTAGCTCCAGGAGCCCCGGAGAATCCAGTGAATCCTGTACCGCCCGCGGCCCCATTTGCTCCCGCAAGACCACTAGCCCCAGTAAGCCCCAGGGGTCCAGAGCTCCCTGTGTTTCCTGTTGAGCCTATCGCACCCGTGCTGCCCCGGGCTCCAGAATTCCCAACAAGCCCAGTGGCCCCCGTGGAACCCGGGGCTCCACTTGCCCCTGTTGGGCCCGTGTTACCAGCATCCCCGGATGAACCTGAATAAAACATTTAAATTTATTTTAAAAGAAAATAAGGCGATTAAAAAATTATTAAATTTAATTTACAAAAATAATACAATTTACCAACTAGTGATAAGAAAACAATAAAATACTATCATTTGCTATCAATTCGATATATTATAAAGAAATTCTATCAATATTAGAATCAATCTAAGAATTTCATCATATAAACGATGCGCTATATTAAAGAAAAAAATTGTATATTGATAAAGTATAATCTTTATAAATTCTCAATACACTGTAAATATTTTCTTTTTAAAAATTTAAATGAAATATAAAATATGCAGACAATAGAAAAAAATTAAAAGTAAAGAATAAAAAAAATGTTTACCGGCTGGGCCGGCAGGACCAGTGTTTCCAGGGGCCCCTAGCGGCCCTGTAGCCCCGGGGGAGCCTATAACCCCAGCGGGCCCTGCTTGGCCAGTATTACCTACAGGACCGGTTGGGCCCTTAGCTCCAGCGTCTCCGGCTGGTCCCAGGGCTCCACTAGCTCCCGTACCCCCAGGGGCACCGCTTGATCCTAAAAATTTATAAAAATGTTTAAGCGATTGATTGGATGATTGATTTATAAACGAATGATCAATTAAGCATTAAATTATGATTTATTTTAATGATTTACTAACTAGTTATACGAATTATTTACCAATTATGATTTTTACTCAAATTGTAAAAACTTTATCTAGTCAAATTTTATTATTACAATTCTTAAACTATCATCACAAAGATGTAAAAAAATTAAGAATTAAAATTACAGAATAATCTTAATGATCTAAATTTCGCTTTATACCTGCAATTCCAGAACTTCCCGTAGCCCCAGCGGGTCCCGTAACTCCCGGAGCCCCGCTAGCTCCAGGGGCCCCGCTCTGTCCTGGAGCCCCAACAGCTCCAGGATTACCAGGGGCACCCGATGCTCCGCTTCCTCCCGTCGGTCCTGCGGACCCAATCGTGCCAGTCGCCCCGGGAGTCCCGAGAGCTCCTGGGGCCCCGACAGGCCCCTGTGTACCAGAGGCTCCCTGTAGGCCAGTTGAGCCGGCAGGGCCTGTAGCCCCTGCGGGCCCTTGGGTTCCTGTGCTACCGGGCTGACCGCTGGCGCCTGGCTGCCCTATAGCACCACTAGCTCCAGTTGAGCCTAAAGGGTAACATAAAGATTTAGGGTTAAGTTTAATTTAAGAAACAATGTGGCAAATAAAAGGCTAAAATTTACATATAAACATTCATTATATACAAATTGAACTCCAAACAACGTTAAAAAAATAATTATATCTATCAGCATTTTAATTCAAAAATTTATTTAAGAACAAAAGCCAAAGCAGCAAAAACATACCTGTCGATCCAGCTGACCCTCCAACTCCTGTCCCCCCAGCTGCCCCAGCGGGCCCCGTGTCCCCTGGTACCCCTGGCGCCCCGGCGGGCCCCGTACTACCCGCTGGCCCCACTGGCCCAGGTTGTCCCGCATTACCCGAAGCACCCGGAGCTCCAGGTGACCCGGCCGCTCCTGTAAATCCTTGCCCCCCGGATGCCCCTGCGGGCCCAGTTGCGCCAATCGCCCCGGTAACCCCCAGGGCCCCACTAGCGCCAGGTAGACCAGTATTACCCGTGGCACCCGCGACACCCGTGGCCCCTGGGAGCCCGCTAGCACCCGGGAGCCCCGTGGCACCCAGGAATCCTTGCTGCCCCGAGGCGCCCCGGTCTCCCTCGGGTCCTGTGTTTCCAGTGTTGCCCTGGAGTCCCTGTGCTCCGCTTGATCCTGGGGTTCCTGAAGCTCCGATAGGGCCCGGGGCTCCTGTGCCCCCTGGTTGACCAATTGATCCTGTAGTTAAAGTTTATTATTTAACTAACTGATCAAATTATTATTTATTTAAATTATTATTTAATTAATCAAATTAGGCCTATTGATGATACCTTTGATAAACTGATTATATATGTCATATATTTGAAGAAATTTGTAGATTGAAAAGATAATTAACTGCTAAAAACTGATATTTATATAATTATATTTATATCATATTAATGATATACTTATATATTTATATATCATTAATATATGATTAAAATTGCATACATGTATTCGATAAATATATAATGCAAAATTGCATAAATATATAATGCTCATATTCAAAGCAGAAAAAATCTGATAAAACTATTTTGCTAAATTTAAATAATTGTAAACATACCCGATGCTCCAGCAGGTCCCGGGGCTCCAGACGCTCCAGGAGCTCCGCTGCTCCCAGCAGGTCCAGGGGCTCCATTAGCTCCACTAGCTCCAGGTGTCCCCGCGGGCCCCGAAGCCCCCGGTGTTCCTGGTGCTCCGGTGCTTCCAGCTGGCCCAGTTGCACCTAAAAAGTATAAAACATCACTTAGATCGGTGTATTTTTAAACAGCGACAAAAATGTATACCCCCTATAAATTGTAATTTAAACTATAAATTGTAAATATTATTACACTGTATATTATTAAACCATTTAACCAAATTATAAGTGTAATGAAAACTTTCTAATACATGATATGATATTGCTTTATATTATATCTTAAAAAATATTTTCTGTAACATTCATTAAAAAATTAAAAATGAATTTTAGAAACATACAAAACATATTTTTTTAGAAAGATACTCTTTATAATGAATTGAATAATTTCTCGAACTTACCGGCCACTCCAGGCGCCCCAGCTTGTCCAGTAGGCCCCGGCCCTCCCGCCGCTCCAGGAGCCCCATTTGCCCCAACTGGCCCACTTGGCCCTAGCGCCCCTGGGGCCCCTGACGGTCCAGGGCTCCCCGTGAAGCCTTGCGGCCCCTGCTGCCCTGAAGCCCCTGAGGCCCCCGGTGTCCCTGAAGCCCCTGTAAGTCCTACAGGCCCTGGGGCTCCTATCACTCCAGTTGTACCCGGGGTTCCACTTGATCCAGACGCTCCCTGCAGTCCTGGCGCCCCAACGGGTCCACTGCTTCCTGAAGCCCCTGGGGCTCCAGCGGGGCCTGTTGTTCCTGCTACCCCGGTGGGGCCTGTGCTTCCGGCTGCTCCCGTGCCGCCTGTACCCCCTTGTTGTCCAGGAGCACCTAAATGATAAAGTTAAAATATTAGTTATACTTAAATTTAGGTGCTTTATTATTTTGTTTATTTAATTCGATACACATTTATGTAAAAGAGTATTGATATCAAAACATTAAGAGGATAATTATAATATAAGTTCTTTGATACCGTTCATTGTATCAATACAGTCAACTTTCTTAATTAAATATTTTATCTGACAAATGAACATAACACAGAAGATAGACATTAGTTTCAGATTATATTTTAGCTACACCTAAATATCCTACTAACTAGTCTTATTAGCCTATATTTTATTAAACAAAACGATCATTAATTTCATCTAATTCATTAAATATACTTTTTTTCTTATTTTTTATATTTTTCAATAACGTTTCTCTATTTGATAAATAATAACAAAAACGATATAACAATTTGAAATTTAATTGCTTAATTTGAACAAAAGTTTAATAATCATTCTGTGATAATATGTAATAAAAAAAATTACACACCTGCAGGTCCCGTTGTACCCGCCTGTCCAGTACTGCCAGCGCTGCCCGCTGGCCCCTGCTGTCCACTGCTGCCTGTAGCTCCATTAGGCCCCGGTCCCCCCGAAGCTCCCGCTGGACCCTGGGTCCCAGAGGCTCCTGTACTGCCGGCCGGTCCGTTAGGGCCCGTTGCTCCGGGAGCTCCAGGGGATCCGCTAGATCCGGGGGTCCCAGCCAAACCTGCAATATTACGTACGGAAAATTACTCAAAATGTGAAAAAGTTACTTTAATAGTTACTTAAAAGATATAACAATACACAAATGTTTTTTAAAAAAAATGTTGATAAAGAAAAATGAAGTGTAAGTTAATTGCAATTTTACACATTTCACTTCAAATATCATGTTTGTGAATAAACAATATCTAAAATAAAAGTTGTCTGTCATAAAAAAAATCATTGTGTCAACTTTTTTATGTCATAAAAACAGAAAAAAGAGAATGTTCACTTGACTGACTTTAACTTGAAACAAAATAAACGAATAAAAAAATCATCTAACCTGTTCCTCCAGTAGTCCCCTTAGGCCCGGGCAGCCCCGTGCCTCCAGGCTGTCCTGGGGCTCCTAAAGGCCCCGGCCCACCCGACGCCCCAGTGCTACCTGGTGCCCCTGCATTACCCAACGCTCCCTGAGGCCCTGCTGCACCCGTACTCCCCGGGGCCCCTGCAGGCCCCGTGGACCCCGACGCACCAGCACTTCCCTGCGGTCCAGTAGCTCCAGGGGCCCCGATTGGCCCAGCGGTCCCTGCTGGCCCCGTTGAACCAGGCAGACCGCTAGCTCCAACTGGTCCTTTACCTCCTGGTGCTCCATTCGCTCCAGTTCGACCAGGAGCCCCACTTGGACCCCCGGTACCATCAGCGCCCATGGGCCCCGTGGCCCCTAACGCCCCGGTAAGTCCCGGTAGACCAGTGGGCCCCGCGGGGCCGTCAGCTCCTGCTGATCCAGCAGGGCCACTAGCTCCAGCAGCCCCAGAAGCTCCAGGGGCTCCGATTGGTCCTTGAGGGCCAGCTGGCCCCGTGGCTCCATTAGCTCCAGATGGGCCTGAAGCTCCTAGTGACAGAAAAGTAAAATTTGTTTATATAAATTATATTTTTATTTATTACATTAAATTTGAATTTTTGGCTACAATGTAACATCTTGTAACTTTCCTTAATATAAATAAAATTTGTGAAACTATATAAAATTCAATGCTATAAATATATATTACGTGTTAAATATCCTAAGTATTGAAATTTAAATACATTTTTAAACTATCTTCATTTCAGCGATTGATTTTCTTGTTCTATCATTCCATCAAATTTTATTTTGAACGATTATTTCAAACATTTTATTAATTTATTAAATCTTAAAACACACATTTTTCTAATCAAAAACATTAGTTTCATTGCTATTAACAAAAATTTCTTTCACATACCTGGGGCACCACTCGATCCAGGGGTCCCTGTAGGCCCCGTAGATCCAGCCACCCCTTGAGACCCAGTAGGCCCCGTTAACCCAGCGGGCCCCGAAGCCCCGGTGCCTCCCTTCTGCCCTGCGGGCCCTGTAAACCCTGCTATCCCTGGCTGCCCCGTAGCCCCAAGGGCCCCAGTGGCTCCCTGGATCCCAGTCAAACCAGTCGACCCCGTGGACCCCTGGATTCCATTGACTCCAGCGGGCCCTGTGGCTCCAGGAGCCCCAAGTAATCCAGACGCTCCCACTTGACCAACCGGTCCTTGTACTCCGGGAGCTCCTGCTACTCCATTTGATCCAGGATTTCCGGGTAATCCAGTTCCTCCTTGGGGTCCACTGGCTCCAGGGGCTCCGGAAGCTCCAGGAGCTCCAGAAGCTCCGGGTAACCCCGTGGCGCCCCCTGTTCCGGCTGGACCGGGTGCCCCGGGAACCCCGGTTGATCCAGAAGCTCCAGTGGCTCCGGTTCCTCCAATTTCTCCCACGACACCAATAAGTCCACTCCCCCCAGCCGTCCCTGGGGCCCCTGTATTACCTAGACCCCCAGTTGCACCTTAAAAACAATAAAACAGATAATAATTGCAATTTAACTCTTGATTTTAAGCTTGGGATTAGCCCTAACCCTAACCGTATAATTTAACTTTAGAAGTAATTTCTAACAGTTTATTTTTCTCAAATATCGCTTCGAATACAATTTTAATAGAAAATAGAATTGCAATTAATCAATCGACAAATTAGAATGATGAACGACTGAGTTAAGAATTGCTAGACATAACATAAGACTCGTTTTTTACTGAATTAATGCGAATGAATTATTTCACGACATCTTACAAAGCATCTCAAGGCTTTAAAGCTAAACACCCATTTCTTTAAAACATATTCCTAAACAAAATACTATCATCTAACCGTAATAAATATAATTTATTGCATTTAAGAGAAAAATGATTGTTATCGGTGCGTGAAATTTGCAGTAATTTTTTATAAGTAGAGAAGAAGAATTTTGTATCATCTTTATATTTTAATGCTTATTTTTCTCCTGATACTTTTTTACAATTATTAATTAAGTCCGAGACTTAATTACTTTAAGAGAGTTATCCATGGCGTTGAACTTAACTTGCTGTACCCCTTAGCGTACACGACTTAATTATTATAGTGTTTTCAGATCGTAAAACAATATAATATCCAATTACTAAAATAATTCTTAACTTCTAAAAATGTAATAAAATTCAACCAAACCTGAAGGCCCACGAGTCCCCGACGCTCCAGGGGCTCCTGACGCCCCAGGCGCCCCAATCGCTCCAGCCTGTCCCGAAGCCCCTGGGGCTCCATTTGGTCCCGATATTCCCGTCCCTCCCGTTGCTCCAATCGGCCCTGAGGCTCCGCTAGCTCCGGCAGCCCCAGTAGCCCCATTTGGTCCAGTAGCACCAGGATTTCCTATGACCCCAGTAGCTCCGTTTGCACCTGTTCTCCCAGCGGGCCCCGTGAGGCCTGTCCCCCCGGCGAGCCCCGTGGCTCCACTGGCTCCGGTAGCCCCAGATCTACCAGGCTGTCCTGCTGGGCCAATGCCCCCGGTGTCTCCAGCTACCCCGGTTGATCCGGGGTTACCCTTGGGGCCTATTCCCCCGATTGCTCCAGTTGATCCTAATTTATGATAAACATTGGCAAAAAAATTCGTTTAAAATTTTGATTTAAGTTAGATAAATGAGATAAAAGAATAAAAATTATTATTATATTAAGTAGAATTTATGTTGAAAGTACTGTTGATAAACTGATCAATATTCGGTGTCGGTACATGAAATAAAAATTATCATTTAATATCTGGATAAATTATAAAATGTCTTGAGAAATTATCATTTAATGTCTTGTATAAGAGCTATTCGTCTAAAAACAGAAAATTGTCATTAACTGAATTAATAAACAGTTCAAAACACCAAAGTTACTGACTATCTACAATATTGATTTTTACAAAAATGAAGAATTGCAATATAAATAAAGTGTATAAAACTTTTATCTTATTATTAAACTTTTATTTTTATCTTATTTTTTATCTTATTCAGACATTTTAATATTAAAATATACCGCAAATATTTTCAATAAATATGTACCTGTCGCACCCCCTGAACCAGCAGGACCAGGGGTCCCACTAGCCCCCGGGGCTCCATTAGCCCCACTCGCTCCTGGTTGTCCACTAGCCCCAGGCTGTCCATTCGGCCCCTGAAGCCCCGGTGTTCCTGTCGATCCAACTGGGCCAGCCAAACCCGTAGCACCCTGTGGGCCTGTAGATCCCGCGGCCCCTGAATTCCCCCGAGCCCCCGAGGCACCTGGTACCCCCGTTCTTCCTGGGTTTCCAATCAATCCCGTTCCCCCTACTGGCCCGATTGAGCCCGAAGCCCCAGGGGTTCCTGTGCGGCCCGGTAGACCAATGGCCCCTGTGAAGCCAGTGTCTCCGGCTGAACCTGAGGCCCCTGCACCACCCGCGGACCCGGCAGGGCCGGTATTACCTGGACCACCTGGAGCACCACTAGCACCAAGACCTCCTAAAAAGTTAAACGTTAAAAGTTAATTTAATTAAGTAGTTAAACTGAAATAAATATGAATTTTAACTCCATAACTGAAAGAGACCTATATATTTTGTATCAATTACTTAAAACACTAGCATATGAAAAAAACAATAAAAAGTTATATAAATAAATCGCAAATAACCAAATTAGTTTATAAAAATGCAAAATCAAAAAAATATTTACCAGTAAAACCAGTAGCCCCTGCTGATCCACTAGCACCTGGCACCCCTGGAGCCCCAGGGCTACCACTAGGCCCCGTGGCTCCAGCGGGACCCCCTGTACCCGGCCCCCCAACTGCCCCTGTGAATCCAGTATCTCCCAGCGCCCCTGTTGCCCCGGGCGCCCCAGGAGCTCCAGACGCTCCAGGTTGCCCCGAGGCCCCAGGAGTCCCAACGGCCCCTGTAGACCCCGGAGTCCCAGCATCACCAGGTCCCCCGGGTACCCCAACGGCTCCAGTAGGCCCTGTGGGGCCAAGCGCCCCACTTGGGCCATTAGGTCCAATGCTGCCCGTGGCGCCCAGGACACCTGTTTGGCCCGGGAGACCGGTCGCCCCGGGGCCTCCGGATGCTCCAGCGGGTCCTGAGGGGCCTGCAGCTCCATTAGGGCCAGCTACCCCCGATGCACCTGAAAGTTAGATCAAACGTAGAAATAATTAATTTGCAATAAATTATTAATGCAGATTTAACTTAATAACTTTTCATGTTGGAACTTCTTTCATGAAAGAAGAAATACTCGAAGGAAGAATATATTTTTAAACAATCCAACTTACCAATAACTCCCTGAGGTCCAGACGCCCCTGGCGCCCCTGTGCTTCCCGGAGCCCCTGCTGGTCCGCTCACCCCAGTCGCCCCCGCAACACCAGGAGCCCCAGTCCCCCCACTTCCTCCGGCTGGCCCTGCTGGCCCAGTATTACCCGTCGCCCCAGCGGGCCCCGAAGCCCCAGACGCCCCTGGTAGCCCCGCAGGCCCTGCCACCCCGCTTGCTCCCACAGAGCCAGGCACCCCCGTGCGCCCATTAGGTCCAGGCCCTCCGGATCCTCCATTCGTCCCCACTGCCCCAGGAACTCCAGTAGCTCCAGTGATCCCAGTTGGGCCTATAGCTCCAGTTGGGCCGGCAGTTCCAGGATTACCGGAAGGTCCCGTATTTCCAGGCGCCCCTGAGGACCCAGGGCCACCCGAGGCTCCCACGGGTCCAACTGGCCCTGGAGCCCCAGTCATACCCACAACACCCACTGAACCAGTAGCCCCGGCTGGGCCGATCAATCCTGGGTTCCCTGAAGCCCCTGCAGGCCCCACTGGCCCCTGAGGGCCGGTTGCTCCATTCACCCCATTAGCCCCTTGAGGTCCTGATGCGCCAGGTAGCCCCGGGGCTCCAGACGCCCCTGGACCCCCTGTTGCTCCCGCTGGGCCTATTCCTCCTTGAGCCCCACTTGAACCTGTATTTCCGCTGCTCCCTGGTATTCCAGCAACTCCAGTGCGGCCCTGAGCGCCTGATACTCCTGTCCCCCCAGTGCGCCCTAAGACCCCGGTGTTGCCGGTAGACCCGGTGGGGCCAGTGGGGCCCGTGGAGCCGACTCCTCCCGTCGGACCGGCTGGTCCGCTTGCTCCGCTTGGCCCGACACCGCCTTGAGCCCCGGCGGGTCCCGTTGATCCTACGGCCCCTGGTTGACCAGTAAATCCTAAAAAACGGAAGAAAACATTCGCATTAGAAACAAAAAAAAACAAATATTAGGTACAATATGACAGAATGTAATACTAGAAGTTAAACCCGTCCAAGTATGGGCAAAATTCAAAGATTAATGTCAATTTTTAAGACATTAATCTTTTAATTATGGACTGAGGTCCGTAATTTATAGCTTATTTGGAAATGTCAGATAAATAATTGATTTTAACAAATTTCATCAAAAATATTGAACCTGATGTTCGAATAAAATTTAATTCTGAAATAATTTATCCCAATTAGGCCATTAATTTTTCATCCATCAAATTGTGTCAAACCAAAAACATTCAAAATCAAACTGATTTTTATTTTCAAATAAAGAATCAAACTGATTCACATTCAATTATTTATTTAGCAATTAAAAAATAATTCTAATTAAAATTATATTGTAAAAAGTCTGAAACATACCAGTGCTTCCAGTCCAACCTTGACCTCCAGGATTACCAGAACTTCCCGCGAGGCCTGTGGCCCCAACAGGCCCCTGCTGCCCTGAACTTCCCGCTGCACCCTGGGGGCCCGATGCTCCCAATGGCCCTGCAGTCCCCGTCATTCCAGTCCCCCCGGTAGAACCAGTGGACCCCGCGGTTCCTGTAGCTCCATTCTGTCCCGGCCCCCCTGTGGCCCCGATTGCTCCAGTCGCACCTTGAGGCCCCGTGGTACCCGGCTGTCCACTCGCTCCGGAAGATCCAACGGGTCCCTGGGGCCCCGTGCTCCCCGGAGTACCCTGAGGTCCTGAAGGTCCCGTGTTTCCTGCAGGTCCTAGAGGCCCTGACGCACCAGCCGGCCCAGTGCTGCCTGGCCCACCAGGTTGTCCAATGGGCCCCGCAATTCCAGATGCACCCACCGGGCCGGCAACACCACTCGCCCCAGCTGGCCCCGTTGATCCTGTAGTACCTACACTGCCTGGGGCTCCAATAGGTCCTGTACCACCGTTCTGCCCTGCTGGCCCTATTGGACCCTGAGCCCCGCTAGAACCCGCACTCCCGACTGCTCCCGTTTGACCGGTTGATCCTTGCGCACCTGGTAAACCAGCTGCCCCTGGGTTTCCTGCTGGACCCGAGGCCCCAACTGGTCCCACAGGCCCCGTGGTGCCTGCGGGCCCTGCTGGTCCCGTGTCTCCTGGCACACCAGTGCGGCCTTGAAGCCCTCCGCTGCCTGCGGTCCCAGTGCGTCCCTTAGGCCCAGTCGATCCAGACCCTCCTGTTGGTCCAGGTGCTCCAACTGTTCCCGTACCCCCCGTGGGACCCAGTGCTCCGGACACTCCAGAGGGCCCCGGGGCTCCAGAGGCTCCTTGGGGTCCTGTATCTCCCACACTCCCATTAACTCCAGGAATACCAGGAGCTCCAGACGATCCTGGTGTGCCAGCCGGGCCAGTAGCTCCATTACCTCCAGTGCTGCCTGTGAAACCTTGCGGCCCCGATGCCCCAATGACCCCTTGGGGCCCTGTAGCACCAGCTGGCCCAGTTGATCCCATGATACCCGTCTGTCCTGACACTCCAGTAAACCCCACCGGGCCAGTGCCCCCTGTCGCCCCTGAACCCCCAGGCACCCCGGATGCGCCTGCGGTCCCTGACGCTCCAGGAGCCCCTACCACACCCGTTCTTCCTGGTAAACCAGTAATTCCCGTACCTCCAGTTTTTCCAAGATTTCCGGTTGAACCCGTTACCCCAGTGGGGCCCGTAGACCCGGTAGACCCTATTATACCGGTCCTGCCCGGGGCGCCACTTGGCCCCGTGTTACCCATCACTCCATCTACCCCAGAATTCCCCGTGTCCCCCGGTAATCCATTTACTCCCGGAGCCCCTGATGGTCCGGAGCTGCCTTGGGGTCCCGCTACTCCATTTGTTCCTGGGGTTCCGCTAGCCCCGGTGGCGCCCTGTGGACCAAGTGGCCCCGTAGCGCCGGGACCGCCAGATGTCCCGTTTAAACCGGACGAGCCAGTGTCTCCTGTATTACCCGGGCCACCCGGGGTACCCGAGGGCCCCGCGGGGCCTGTAGCTCCAGGGGCTCCAGAACTGCCTGGGGTTCCAGCAGGCCCTAAAATAATAATATATAATATAATCATAATTTTAATTAAAGGAGTCTTTAGTATTAATATTAACATAAATTCATATAAACTAATTCTAATAATTTATTAGAATTGTTTAACAGAATAAAAATCAGCTAAAATCAAAAACCAGTAGACCTACTAAATAATAATAAAACATTAGAAAAAACTCCTAAAACAATTATCAAGAATATCCAACCAACCAATAACTCCAGTTCTTCCGTTTGATCCACCAGGCCCCGTGCCCCCAATCGTCCCTGGCAGCCCCCCCGTCCCATCAACCCCTGTAAACCCATCCGGGCCGGTAGCACCCACTCCCCCATCACTCCCAACAGGCCCTGTGTCTCCCACGGGCCCAACTACACCTGTCGCCCCTGTATCTCCAGGCGCACCGGACCCACCTGTTCCCCCTGAACCCGGGGGCCCTGGTGGCCCTGGTATCCCTGCTGGGCCACCCGTACCTGCTGGGCCATTAGCCCCAACGGGCCCTGTCGATCCAATGGCCCCTGTGGAGCCCGTCGCTCCAATAACTCCAGTTCTACCGGGGCTCCCTATTGATCCAGTAGCCCCAGATATACCTGAAGGCCCCGTAGCCCCTTTACCTCCAGTAACTCCACCTGTGCCGGTTATTCCAGTAGCTCCAGACGTTCCAGCGATCCCCGTCGCCCCAGCGGGCCCCGTAGCTCCAGTAGCACCTTCAACTCCGATCCCAGCGGAGGCATTACCCGGGGGTCCAGGTGGCCCTTGGAGCCCCGATGCTCCTGCCGGCCCAATCACTCCGGTCGCACCAATACCCCCCGCTGGGCCAGCAGGCCCCGCTGGCCCCGTGTCGCCCCCTGTACCAGCAACCCCAGGCAGCCCCGTACCTCCAGGATTACCCGGGGCTCCGGACGCGCCAGTTCCCCCCGGTAGGCCCGTTCCCCCTACTGTCCCAATAGGACCCGAAGCACCCTGGGTTCCTGGAAGCCCTGTGGCCCCGACGGGCCCCGCGATACCTGGAACCCCCGTCGATCCAATAGATCCACTTCCTGCTGATCCCCCTGCTGGACCCTGCACACCTGGTGGCCCGGTGTTTCCGGTATTTCCAGGCTGACCCAAGTTTCCTTGTGGGCCAGTTCGTCCTGTTCCCCCCGTTGGCCCAAGGGCTCCTTGAGTTCCAACAGGCCCAAGTGGGCCGGAATTTCCATTTCCGCCTGGTGGCCCAGGGGGTCCTGAAGGTCCTGTAGCCCCCGGTGGCCCGTTGGGGCCTGGTGAGCCGCCGCCAGCTGGGCCAGCAGGTCCTTGTGGTCCTGGTAATCCTGTAATATCAAATAGTTTAGTTACAGTTTTGACATGGCATCCTTTACTTTAATTTTTAGTTTAACTAAATGCGTAAATTATGAATTAATTGTAAATATAAGTAATTTTGTGTGTTTTTATCCAATTTTTATTTTGATACAAAACAGAACAAAATATTTACCGACGGGTCCAGCCACTCCGGCGGGGCCTTGAGGCCCTGCTGGCCCTGATGGCCCTGTGGCCCCTGGAAAGCCTGGAAGGGCTGCAAGTGAAATAAATAAATTATAATTATATTAGAAAATATAAACATTTAATTTTAAAATCACCGAATTGTAACTAGTTTTATTATATGACACAGTTAGACTTTCTGAATGAAGTATTTGTATGAGGTCATTATTAAGATAACGCGTCTAGGTACGAATCCCGAATAGCTCATTATTTCTCTAACTCGCTGCATCCTTTAGTAAGACGCTCAAATTGACAGCTACGTCTGTGACATCATTCATGTAATATGATAATCCAGACATTAAACTTAACCTTGTAATGTTAAGATGCTGATTAAAGACTAATGATAATATTGACATCTATATATGATGACAATGATTAAAATGATGATGATAATAATAATGATTCTAATTATGATGATAATAAAATGATGACGATGATGATAATGATGATGACGATGATGATAATAAAAAGACTGACTTGGTTCTATAAGCACAGCTATTGAGAAGACGCTTGGTAGATACACCTCATCAAAGGTATAAGCTTGCACAAGTACCGGATATTGATCCGCAGCGAATCTACAGAAGTAAGTGTGGTGGTACGGTACGTATTGAAAGCTAATAGCCCCTACGTCCCCTTCATACGTCCAACCAATCAAATCATTCGCTGAAACTTGGAACGTCTGATTCATTGTAAACTGAAAGCAAAAGAAATTCGATGTAAATTTATGCTACATTATACGTTTAATTATTACGTTAAATTATAAGTTAAAATGTTACAAAGTTTGTGACATTAGTAAATATTGTGTTGTAAGAATTTTATTGAAAAATTATTCATGCAGTAAGCTTTATAGTCGTGCATATATAGAGTAAAACAAAAAATATCTAGAAATTAATAGTAAGAATGTAAATTAAGCTCAAAGAAATAAATTTAACATGGCCTATCAAGATTTCTAAGCGTATAGTGTAAATGATTGTATAAAAAATAGATATAATTAATTTTATTTATTTTTAAAATACATCTAAAATTAAAAATTTAAAGTTTAAAAGTTTATTATGAAACAAAGCCTTGAAAAAATCGTTCGAATTTGCACCAGTTTCATAATCATCCAAATATGAACAATATTACATTAATAATTATATCATTGAGGAAACGAATAATTATATAAAATATACCTACAAGCATTGCGTGAAATGCAGATATATAGTTTTAGCCACAAGTATTTCAAGTATTTTTATACGTTAGTTATATATTTCATAACTTTACAACGCACTAGTCTGTCAACACTTCAAGATTGATACAATTTTTTTAAATATTATTTGCATAGACATGCGGTTTTTTAACCGCATTGAAATCGCTGTAAAATTTATAATAGCAGTCTGACTGTTATTTTTGAAGGCAAAAATTATCTTACACGATTTTATTAACAGTGAATATGATTATGGCTCATCAGAAATATTAGCACAACACTTTTTGCACGATTTTGTAGTAAAAAAGTTGATATAAAATTATAACATTCGTGTCTTTGCTCAAATCATAAAAAATAGTTAAATCATTTATAATATATTTTTTATTTAATATTCTAAAATACACGATTCAATTGTTTATCAAAATGACTTAATAGATAATTAGATTATCAAATGATATCAATCAAAATTACTTATATCAATAAGCCAAGACAACCCTAATTCATAAAACATTTAAGCATTTCAAGTCCTATAAGATATAACGAAAATTAAAACAAACAAGAAAAACTAAATATATTATGTAGAATTTGAGAAGCTTTACGATTAGAATTAGGGTTAGCCGAACATTTAAACAAGAATTAGATTCGAATTGGGGTTAGCACTAGAATTAGAGTTAGAATTAGGGTTAGCACTATATTTAACCAATAATTAATAATAATTAGAATTAGGGTTAGCACTACATTTAACCTACAATTAAGGTTAGAGTTAGGGTTATCCGAATATTAAAAAAATTATGGTTAGAATTAGGGTTAGCTATACTCACAGTGTAAAGTCCTCCTAACCCTGGTTGGGCTTTAACCTCAACCACTTGTTCGAAAACCAACCGAAACTGCACAATCGTCAAATCTACCGGGCGCCAAATCTGCAACCTAATCCGATTGTTAGGGGGACTGAGATTTGACAAATTGTGGACGTAAAGAAAGAACTGTTTTAGGGTTCCCCCTGGGAGGGGGTACTCACGGTCGACCCAGGCCCTGTGGGCCGCGTTGGGGAGACTAGAGTCGCGTAGGGTTACATTGTTTCCGTAGAGGTTTCGCTCCCCCTGGAGGTTAAATGTTATGCTCGATCCGTCTGAAAAAAACATTAAAAATTACAATTTGTTTACAATTTTTTACGATTAGAAATTAAAGTTTTTTGCTGTGTAAATTATGTCTCTTTCTGTTTAAGATATAAGTTTCTTTCTGTTTGAAATACAAGTTTCTCTCTGTTTAAGATACGAGTATCAGATTTTTTTTATAACTTACCCCCTCCCTTCTTTTTACTAAATTATAAATTGGTTAATAATATTATTATTATATTGAACAATTATTAATAGGCAATGGATAGCATAATAAATAGTGAAATCAAAATTGATAATGTAAAGAAATAAAATGTCTTACTTGTTAATACATAATCTGGTTGTAAAGCTGAAAATAATAAAGTACAAATTTTAAAAATAAAGAAATATATTTTGATGTTTAAATCTTTAAAATAAATTGAAATGGCATAATTCTAAATCACTTACTAAATTACTAGTGACAATAATTACCTCAGAGGGTTAAGATGAACATTAGCGAAAAGTTATAATAAGAAAAACATTCATGTATTTGCAACAAATGAATATTTAAATAGTGGAATTTTGAATACAATTCAACTTTATTTGATATTTAATTGAATTGAATCAGCGTCATTCAGAAATTAAAACTGAATTAATTCTTTTAAGAAAATATTTATTCTAATTAAAATTGAATAATATTAATTACATGTATTGAACTTTCAGTTAAACTTATTTAAAATTAGTTTTTATATATTTATGGCCCGATATTTGAATGTGTAATTTAATAAATTCATATGTAAATAAAGATTGTGTAAAAAAGGTGCCAATGTTCACAACGTTAATTTTATTGTTAACGTTAAGTGCGTGGTGTTGTCACGCAACATCACGCTACGCTTTTGTTACGCAACAATTCAAGGATAACGTGATGAGATTACGCGAGGGGGGATCAAAGAACGAGGGGTAAGTTTGTTTAAAACACCCACGGTAATGGTATCACGACTCAAAAAAAGAAGGGAGGGGAAGGGGAGGGGGTAAGAAAATATTTGCTTATTGAATTGATTAGTAGGACAACGTTTATATACTAAATAATTTGATATATGAAAAATAGTTTTATATCATAAAATAAAATAGTCTGATATTAAAGTCTGATATTTAGTTTAATATTAAATGGATTGATATATGAAAAATAGTTTTATATCTGTACTATCACTAAAAAATATAAAACGAAAATTAAAACAAGATCTGGTAATTCTACATTTGACTTCTACATCTTAATCTGCAACTAAACTACTAAGTAATTTTGAAAATAATAAAAAATTTCAAAAATTCTCATCACTTCAAGTTTAAAATTTTAACAACACGATTTAAATTCATCAAATTTATTTCTTCAGCGATCATCATTAAATTCCCAAAGTAGAAATAATTTGTATCATTCGTAAATATTACAAATTATTTCTTTTTTCCATAAAATTAAAATGGTACTTGATATTTGACACACAAAAATCAATCCAAAAGAATGTTAAAGACGCAAATGCCCACACGCAATCATCAGCCTTCCAGAAATCTATTAGTTCACTCCACGATTGAATGATTAATTACATATTTACACAAACCAACAAACCATTCAACCGTGTCGGTCCATTTCTACCTAAAATTGACTCGTCTGGGGCAGCAATCGAAGCGTGACGAAAGAAATCAAGTTTCGTACATAGAATGATAAGAAAGTTGAGATGTAGGCGAGGTTATAATAAAGATGATACGTGAGTGATAAGTGATTTGTACATGATATCGCAGCGAAGTGACAGATCACTTTAGTCACTTGACCATTGTGTTATTTACTAACATGGAATTTTATTGACTAACTAGGATAGGTTTGAGAAAATACAAGAGAGAGAAAATCAAGAATTGGTTTAAATAAACAAGTGTTAATCACAAAAGATGATTTTTTTCATTAATTGATTGATACAGGGGCGGGTTTTTTATCAATAATTTAGGATCATTTATTTTTAATCAGTTATACTGGTAGATAAATAAGGCAGAAATAAATAGACAATATTATACCAAAAATCAAATAATTTAAAAGCAATTTTTTTATTTAAATTGATTATTAAAATTGTTAGAATTAGTTGTTTTATACTGTATTGGTTGCAATATCAAAAGTTAGAATTGATGTATGAATAAAAATACCATTATTTTTAGCCACTAAATTTTGAGTCTATTTAGATAAAAATTTGCAAATTCATTTTCATTAGTTAATCGTGATTAGTTACTAAACATTTATAGTGTATATTTTGTAGCGTCAAAATATAAACTTCAATTTTTACATATTGTTTTATAGGTCCTATAATGTTCCACAATATTTTAAACATTTCTGCAAGTTCAATTATGTAAGTTAGATAATCTTAGAGACTTTTGTAGAATTTAACCAGTGGACACTGATTATTTACGAACTTATAGTAGAAACGTGAAGTTAAGCTTCATTATTGATTTTTTAAGAAAAGCTAAAACTTATCGCAGCATTAAGAATCAAGGAAACAAGAAGAAATTTACTCCCCTCCCCCCCCCCCATCCTCCAAATATTTGAAACGTTTATGATATTATGTTTTTTCTATTTTAGTTAAAATTTACACTTAAAAGCTAAAAAGTTAAAAATCTCAATATTATTTTTTCTCCTTACGCTTATTCAAAGTTTAGAAATATATTATACGAACGCAATATGATAAAAAAGATAATCAAAGTTTTTTACTCAATTTTCCATCCCCTACCCCCACCTCCTAATTAAAAGCTGATTAAGTGGTGCCATGCAGATTGTAGAAGACATTATAATTAAAGTTTAATTTTTAGACTCAATGTTCATTATAAAAAAATATAATCATAATAATTAACATCAAAAATGTCTATTTTTCAACTACATTTTTATGCACCTCAACAGACTGAAATAGTTTAATGATATTTTCTAGGTCAACAGCAATGTAGCGTTCTTTAGTGACTTAAGTTTATTGAAAAAACGTGATGAGTTTTGTGCTCCGTTTAAGCTATCAAAGCAAGCGTAACCGCCATGCAATAAAAATACAAGATTTACAGTGTCGTATGATCAACAGATAAGGATTTATAGTGCAGTAAATTCTAAAATGATTTATCTTTAATAGGCCTATTAGTTAATTTATTATTGTCTGAAATATACTAAATTTAAATAGTTAGAGAATATAGCCGCAGGCTGCATCAGCAAATTTTAAGGACATAACTGATTGGATTTTGTGTTAAATCGAACTGATTTTTAAAAAAATTACTTTAACCTCATAAAATTAAAAGTATAATATATAGTTAATTAGCTTAATTTGATCGCATTGTCAATATTCACATAAATTTCAACGAAATATAATTTAGCACAGGAAAACAAAAAATAAATGCAGAGAAACAAGAAATTCTAAATAATTACCAGTAGATTAATTGAACTTTCTATGTTTATCCATTTGTATTATATTTATCGGTTGTTTTCGTTTGAATTGTCATATAGTTAGAAAACAATGCAATGACTGTTTTTCATTGTAACATAATTAAACAACAAGTATTTTAACGTGCTTTGTTCACTATGTTTGAATTCATTACTTTTAGTAATCACAATAATCATAGCAACAATTAAATAATAATAATACGACTAATTTGCTTTAATTTTGAAAAATTTATGTACTGCTCAAATTGATTAAAAAAATACGTAATTTTTATGAAATGAACACTGTTCTTTGCTATAAAACAGTATTTTTCAAAGTTACAATTACCCTTACTATACATTTTTTTGTAAAGAAATAGAGATTAAAGAAAGGGTGAGTTATTAAATATTCTCGATTTTAAATAGTTGGGTTGTGCCTAACTTTTAAAACTTCGAGTCTTCGATTCTTAAATTAACAACAGTAAAACTTACTCTAAACCTTAAAAAGTACCTTAAAACTTAAAAAGCAACTTCAACTAGATCTTACCTCCTTGTGCATGAGTTAATGTCGTACAGTAAATGCTCAGGATAACTATCCCAATAAGAATCCGGTTCATCTCCTGCAACAAATCACATCTCTTATAACTCACACAACCCCCACCCCCCCCAAACCCAAACCGTCTCGAAACTATCATTATCCGAAATTAAAATCCTCGAAAATTTCCCAGCGAAAACGCCGGCGACCGAATACTAACTAGACTAGACGTAATAGTATTATTACTGTTTAAATAAAATAAATAAAATTAGTTTTTTGTTACATGTGTTAACTAGATCAATGTTACTTGTTTGGTTTCTACTTAGAACTGATCAAGCGAACATGGACAAGTCTACATTATTATACGACTGTAGGCGCTAAATGGAATCTTTAAAAAACTCTCGTTACTAATTCTTTGCGGCTAGCTAAGTGTCTATCAATGACGTACTAGGCCTACACGGTTCAACAGACTCTGTCCAACAGACAGTCAAACAGACAGTCAGCTAAACAGCCAACAGCTCGTAGGTTTAACAATAGACGGCACGATTTTTCTTGCGTTTGCGTTGGCGTCAGACGCAAACGTAAGCTTCCGGCGCTGCGGTCAAAACGCCGCAGTGCCTTGTATATGAACTGACGAACTTAACGTGTGCATTGAGCGTAGCGATAGCATCATAATAATCCCACGCGCAAAAAGATAGCGGACGAATGTGAAAACCACATATCGCCCCCACGTTATAAAGTGAATTGAAAGCCGCTGTAGGCCTATAGCCTTGTGCTTATAGGCCTGCTGCGGAACTAGGACTAAAGGGCCAAGGAGTTCGCGTATTAAATTTAAGTTAAAATTATAAAATGTTCAATGCCAGAACAGAAAGAATTGATATAAGATAAAGAAAATATTACGGCTCAAAAAGTTATATTGGAAGATTATCAATGACTGTGCTTGTGTGTGCTTGT
This sequence comes from Oconnorella tubifera, assembly GCA_034700105.1. NCBI lineage: Eukaryota > Metazoa > Annelida > Clitellata > Enchytraeida > Enchytraeidae > Oconnorella > Oconnorella tubifera. The sequence continues at coordinate 58,724 of JAQIXG010000008.1, forward strand.
GTAGGTCAATGAATTGATTTGATTATTAATGTTATAATGAGTAGAGCTAGTTGGAAGTTCTTTATCTTTACAATGACATTCTTTTTGACAAAAACTGACCGCAAAAATTGATCATTCATAATCATCTTACAACTATTATAAAAAGTGTTATTATTATTATTATTATTATTATTATTATTATTATTATTATTATATCAGAGGCTATATATTGCTGGTGTCTTACTGAATATTAGTTGCATAATGTTTTATGTATGAAGTTGCATCGATTACTAATTGCTTTCAGGAGATCTTTTCTTAAAAAGCTATATATAAAAGCGTACAGTAAAGCTGACAATAGTTTTTAGAATGTTTTTAATATAATATTTTTAGGTAAAATATTAAAAACAAGATTTGTTCTTATATTTTTAAAATTAGGACGAAGATTTGAAATAGAATAGAATTATATAGAATATCTACAGAAGCTAGGATTAAATCAAATAGAATCATCATTAATGCTTCACTCAAAATAATCAGAAGCTAACAATATAAAATAAAAATTATATAAATGCTATAATAATGTAAAAATACAATATTAATTAATTTGATTTTCTGCATATTATTTAGGTAGGCCTATTGAATCCAGTAGCCTACATCTTAATGATAATGTTTGATTAAGATTCGGGTTAAGATTTCGTTATGCGATTTCACAAAGTGTAATTAAGTTAAGTCAGCAATTAGAAAGTTTACAATAAGAGTGTTATAAAAATGTCTAAAAGACACTATATAAAGACGATATATCAAGGTTTGTTGGAGAAACGGTAGAGAGCATGTCCAGGTTCGATCCCCTTGAATGTTCACTATTTTTTTTGCAATGGAAGCCAACTTTCTGCACCCTTTAGTAAATCGCCTAAATTTTTGGCTACGGCTGCTAAGCTTATGTAATGAGGTTAATTTTACGTTAAATTTAGTTAATTTATAGTTATTGTTACATTATTTCTTATTATATTCGAAACAAATCAGAATAGCGAACAAAACATTCCTGGAAACTTAAATCATTCTAATACAATACAAAATAAAATTGAATAATATGTAAGAATACATATTATACACTACAATACAATATTGTTTTGCAATAGACTATTATAACATTGTATTGAATAGAATACTATAATGCAAATTTGTACTTTAAAATTAAGATAATTAATTAAGAATAAATACCGTACCAAGGAGATGTCAAACACACTGACAGATAGACGGAGCACACTCAGCGCCCCTGTGTCTGTCTTCTTGTCTCTCTTTCACGCATACAAACACGTGATTGCCTAAATACTTGGTATCCAAACTGTTGTTAATCCCAAAACGTTGTTACAATTTACATCGTACTCGAGAAACCACTGCAAACTAAGATCGAAATTAAGTTTCTAGAACAGCACATTAAAACTATGTAGTTACTTATAATATTGTAATTATTGTGAAATTTAACACTATAAAGATTCTGTTACAATTAGACTAGAGAAAATTTCAATTGCGAGTTGTCGAAACGTAGCTCGCTGATATAAGACTCCGCGTTTGATATTACCTAAATAATATTACACTTTAACAGGCCTCTTCTTATTATTTAAAATTACACAAAGCCTGCTACAAATAGTCTACAATCCAGGCATCATATTGAATCTAATCTATTTGATTGAAACTTGCATATTTATCAATATACAATAATCAGTAATTAGACTTTAGTATTTAGCATTTATTCTTTGACAACCTAGATGCGCCGATGCCCTGATAGCTGCAGGGGTCCTTGGGGCCTAGTCGAGTCGATCGATCGATGGTATAGTCGTCTGTTCGCTTCGCTTGCTTGAACATAAAGTTCGTTTCATACACTCGCTGCTCTTGTGAATTTTCTGGCCGGATTGGCGAGTTCCAGTATGTCGCCAGCATGCGTGTGAGCAGTGAAGCGTGATATAGCTGGTTATACGACGAAAAGATAGTACATTTGAGAGAATAAATGATATAAATAAAGAATATAAATATGGAATATAATTAGAAAATGAATTAAGAATCTCGATTAGATTCATACTGAATGAATTATCGTTATTTTAGAGTAAGGATGAGCAAAGTGAGTCTTTTGGGACCCATGCGGTCCACCGAGCCATTTTTAACGGCCCGCCCGCGACCCTTTGAGAAATTACTATTAAGTGCGGGCCACCGAGGTATTGACTGCGCCCACGACTTGTAAAATGCGACCTGTCATAAGCCATAAATTTGAAAAAGAAAATTAAGTGCAAAAAATATAAATCTAATTTATATAAAGTAACAGTGTAAAAGAGATTTAAATTTATACGGCCCCCAAGTCAATTACCATCACAAAATTGTGCCCCCTACTGATATAAAGTGAACAGTGTTCGTATATATCGCTTTGTTTAGCGGTAATATCAGTTGGATTTAATAGAATGATTGCGTTTAAAACAAGTTTTTATTTTGCAAGCTGAAAGAATACAGCTGAATGAAATAAAGAAACGAAGAAAATTTCTTTTTTATATTAAATATTCATATTTCTGTTGTTTCTTCAAATATTTTATAATGTACATTTATATATGTAGATTTATAATGTAGATTTATAAACCGTTATTTAAGAAACTGTAGTTAAAATTAAGAGAGCGAATTACTTTGATATTAGTTTTTAAAAATAAATGAAGTAGGCTCTATATCCGATTCGTTTACTAAATAAGCATTTGTAAATTAAAAACATTGTCAAACCGAGCACTTTAAATCTATAAAAAGCAATATTAAGTTAACTGCTGGATAAAAAACATTACAATAGATTCTAATAATACTTCGCTTTATACTGCCTTTATAGAAACAGGCTGCAGGGTAAAATGCGCTAAGTATTTCTCGTGTATCTTTATGTCAAGCTATAGATTCTCAGACTGTTTAACATAATATCATATTAGAATATACTTTTTTATTACATAGGACGCTACTTTCTCAATATACTTACAATAGTGGGTCCTGGGCCCCCTCCCGCCGGAATCTCAAACTCATTTTAATAAAATGTGGTAAAAATCGCGAACACGTGAATTTATGATTTTCTAAAGTCAAAATGACACTTTAATATATATGTATAAAAGTTGTCGTATTGTTGTTATTTTTATTCAAAGCGTTCTATAATATTGCGATACTTGAAGAATAAAAAATCTTTTAGTTTTGCTGAGATTTAACATTGCGTAAAAATTTGTCTACGATTATATTTAAGATTTTTTTAATTGAAACTTTAGGCTTATAAAATAACCCCGGATTTTTTTTCTTTAGGAATTTAGGGTTAGGAATTAGTGTTGACGAAAACGCATCTTCATAGCTAATAACTAAGATACCTCGCAGTATACTATACTGTGAAATTACATTGAATTTACGCATAAACGCAAATTGCATTGAGAATAAAATTAGGTTTCAAATTAGGGTTCTGTAATAAAGTGTGTCTTGAATTAGGGTTAAGAATTAGGGTTACATAATCATAACTATTGAGAAATTTCTCCAAAGATTAATTTCTAACAGGGAACAATTTAGATGGGAACATATTTGTATCAGTACTTTATAAAATGCATACTTATTTTTTGCATTAAGTTTCTAACATCATATAACGATTAATGCCTCTGTGTTTCACTGTAATACGCATAATACCGTAATACTGAGATCTACAGACTTTTAAGACCAGTGTAAATTTTAGAATCTTATCAGATTCTAAAACTTACACTTATCCAAAAATACTAAAGTTAAACTTTAGCAACTTGATTTAAGGCTCAGACTAGACAGTAAACAACTAGGTCTCTTTTGATTGGCTACGATTCAGTGCAGCCATAGATCGTCTCTGGCCTAGTTGCAGGCGTAGGCTGTTATAGGCCTAAGTTGTTGTAGGCGAGGCCTAGATGCAGGCGGTTCTGCATGAAAACCCGCCGTTCCGCCATCTTTATTGAGGTTATTTTTTACAGTTATGCGAATTGTTTGCTTATCCTATTTAGTAAATTAAATAACGCATAAAATATAGGCTAAGGCGGGGCTAACTAATTGGCTGAATTTGATTTTGGTCGCGTTATCGGTAGATTTGCAGATTTATTGAAGCGTCCTTGAATGATTGAAATATTTGCGTTTAGTTAGGAGACAACGTGGATGTACAATGGCTGTTTGTTAAAAAGAAAAATATAAAGAAATGTGATAAATTCTTGTTTTATTACAACATTCATTTATCGCCTGAACTGTATGACTATAATGTCTACAAGCTTATGCGTCTTTTTGTAAATTCATTTTTACAGTCATTTTTCCGTGAAAAACGAATGTAAATGTTTAATATAAATTTAATTTATCGATAGATTTTATTATTGTTTTCACACGATACTCAACCATGTTTTATTTATCATTGTTTCGTGTTAACGTATTGATTTTAATTAAGACATTGTGATACGATTGATTAAACGCGGACAAAATGCTATGATATTAATGCTGTATACTAGTAAGATAACAACTAAATAGATTCTAAAAACTACGTAAGTACATATGAAATATATTATTTGATTTTATTTAGAACAATAATATGTCGCTTCAATTTTTAATCTTAAACTCTACTTATAAAATGGTACATGATTATCACCAAGTATTTCAGCAGCGCCATAACAAGTAGCGAGTAAAAATGAAAAAGAATTGCATTAGCTTTGAATTTAATCGCCAGGCTTTAATTCAGCGCTGGTAAAATCTCGCGCCGATTTAGCGTGGCGATTAAAAACATAATCAATTAAAAATTCAACCAATTTGAAATTGTGTAGGTCGCTACTTAGATGAAAATATATTAGGTCAAGTTGGGTCGAAGAGTTTAACGGATATGATTGGTTGGGTTGGGTTTTGAAAAATATACTATCGGAAAACTCTTGTGAAGAAAAAAAATGAATGATCCTTATAAGCATATGTACAAGTTATGTAATATTTTTCATATAAGCATATCGATGACATTTTTGAGTAGTTAACAACATGCAATTACGTAAAAATGTAGATTAATAGCATAATCCGTGTTATTATAAAATATGTTATTATTACGTAATATATGCGATCACATGAATAAATAATGACATGAATAACAATTTATGTAATTACACGAGTGTTATTACATAATCCATTTAATTACACGAATTCGTCGAATACGCGTAATTGCTCACTGAAATATAATTCCATAATTAAAAATTATGTAATAACACAATCAAATAAATATAATCCACAATTATGTAACGGTTCTTTTGTAATAGATCGTTCAGTAGAAATATCTCAAAGTTGTGAGTGGCTTGCGTCAACGCAGTGCGTTACTTTTTGCGTAAGAGAAATCGCAGCGGCGAACTTAATCATCTGCGTGAAGCGACGATTTCGATATCTATTTTGCATCACAACGTTTTTAATTTACTCGTGACATTCAGTCGTTATATGTTAAAGGGATAAAACTGATTATTTAAGGGATAATATTAACTGTTAAAATGATAATATTAACTGTTATTGGGATAACATTAACTATTAAGGGACAATATAACGCTTTAAGTGACTTACGTTGAGGCAAATTTGTTTTTTCGTATCGCTACCGCAACGAGTCTGCGGTACCGTTATGACGTTTGAAAATAATGTTTATGTACAGAAACTAAATCAGCGTTTCCGCAACAGTTTGCAGGTAAGTTAATTGTGGGAGGTGGGGGGGGGCTATAATTTTTTAAGAATATACAGAAGTTTTATCAACTTTTCAGATGATATTTTAAAAAAATATTAGAAATATTTTGATAATGTTTTTTCTATATCAATTAAATATTCTTATTTTTATTTACAATTAACTAATTAATTGAAATTAATGTAGTAATTGTAATTTACAATTATTTAATAAATTAACTTGAATTATAGATTAATTTATTCAAGAAATTAATCTCGAAATTAGAACTCGCAATTATCTTGAATAATTGATTAATTTGAACATAAAAAACTTTCTTAAACCTCAAATATAAACAGTTTAACTAAACATGTGCACTATTAAACGACACCCCTCGGGGGAAATCCACCAACCGGAAGTAGAAAGTTTCCCGATGGAAGAAAAACGTCAAACTCGAAATCATCTCGCGTATTCTATAGACGCCATCTTGGGATTATCAACGTCATCGTCAGTGACGTCATCGCAGTCTGTGTCAGTTATATCTCGCATGACGTCATCTATGACGCGGGGTTTTTCCCTCAGACAAGATAAGGAGGAGGATGGGGTGGGATTGACGGCGGAATCGGGTAAAAATAATTTTGTTTTACAAAATTTAAATATATTTATTAAAAATTAGTTAAATAACAAGGAGAATAACACTTAGATAGTGAGATTATTTAATTAGAAATATAAAATATTATTAACATACAAAATTAAAACTATTATTTTTCAAAGATGACTAATTATGAAAACTATCCATAAAAAGCAATTGTTACTACTTATTTAAAGAAATTTGTGAGAATTTTAATTTGATGAAAATGCAATTGTAATCCTGAATCTCGTGATTCAATCTAAGTTTTTTGATTTAGTTAAAAAAGCTTACTAAAAAAGCGTCAAAGCACCGGACTCGGACACAACAGGTCCAGCTTCGATTCCCGCGAATGCTCATTATTTCTCTAACTTGCTGCATCCCTTAGTAAGTCGCTTAAACTATCAACGACGTTTATATCTGAAACGTCGTTTATATTATATTAAATAAACCAGATATTAAACTTAAATTACTCTTTCAAAAGAGAGAACAACGCATATTAATATCATGCTGTCAATGACAAAAGAAATTTGAACTTCACACATTTTTACAAATTTTATCTGGGCTTTAATGATATAAATAACTTTTGATAATATCATTATAAAACGAGTTTAAAAATCCAACATTTCACCGAAATTTTGCCCCTACCCCCATGCTCCCCCCCCTTCTCCTAGTACCCCCACCCCCCCACCCCATTCCCCAAGGAACCCCGCGCGGTGTCTAAGTGCCGAACAAAGGACCCTAGAAGCAATTAATTTATCCATTCTTCCATTCTTCTATTTTGCCATCTCGCTAGCTTAGTTCAGTAGTTTCTTGTTTCAACAAACACGCGTGCAGAGAGACTTCTGTCTGATGTCTGTTATTGTAATGAGCTCAAATAGAATTTTTACAAGACGTTTGTTTTGATTTATTAACTTTTTCGAAAAAGTAATGTTTGATTTTATGTTAAATAAGATGCTAGAACAGGGGAGGGTTAGAAAGAGGGTGAGAGGCGAGTGTGGGGCCTATCACCCACAAGGAATTATTTAAAAATATTTATTTGCATGTGAAATAAATTATAAAGACTCGATATCCTTTTCTTTAAAATTACTAAATTGTAACATAATTGTGTAGAACGTAAATGCTTGTTAACGAGATGTTTCATCATTTGGCGCATTACGCTGTGTGTGTTTGCATACCTGAACTTGCTGGATTATTTGTACTTTAACGTTGATCAGACGTACTAGTCATTTCGGTTATACACTACAATATCATGGTTTCGTTTATATTTAATAGCAATTATTATTGTGGCAGTTTTTGGTCAGTTTCCCAAGAAACTTTTGTTGTTTTAACGTTTGTCAATCGATTTTTTATTTGCCTTATTTGTTCAAACTATTAACTTTCTGTATTTTAACTTTCATATTTCTTTTGTTATATTTTACTTAACAATAATTATTTCAATAGTTTGCATGATGATAATCTACTTGATAACGTCGACCTGTATGCGGATTTGTTAATTTCTTACGAAATCTAAACGACTCTAGTTTTAGCATTGTGAGAAATTAATCGACCACTGATCAACTCGCATGCGCCATCTATCGAATCATTTCTAATCGATTAAATCTTTTATTGCCTAATGGCTCAACAATGAGAGCATTTGAAGAAATAAAAGATTTCGTATGGTTGGGTTGTCTAGACAATAGTAGGATGTGGGGGCGAATTTTTTTTCCGAAAATTGTCCCCGAAGATTAAGTGGGGGAGTGATGATTACATGCGCATAATCATTATCATCAGTATCATTATTATCATCATATTCATCATGAATGATGACTATGATGATAATACTGAATGATTAAATGGTATTTTATATTTATATAAATATTTCTAATTTTTGAGAGACAGGAAACGAATCTCAGACCAAGGACTGACAAGTCAACCTGGCCTTCATTAAGTCATCAACTATCGGTGGAAAATTATCACTTGATAATAATTTTCTACTCTTAGTGATATTAAAAGTATAGTCTGTCCACGCTTGAGTCATTTTTACGCATGAGTTAACTCACGCGAGGCGTAATTATTGTCTCAGAAACTCGATTTTGTAAATAAAAATTACAAAAATGATCACTTAATTCACCAAGTGATCATTTCATTGTCGAAGTGATGGCTTAATTCACGAGTGATCACTGATTACATAATCAGGAACATTAATCGCATTATGATTTATGATAGGAGTGAAGGATTTTTGCTTATTTTGAATGATACATCGGCGCACAATTGATGTTTAGTGACCCGTTATGTGGTGATCATGCAGAAACCAAGTGATAATTTCATTTTGGAATAACATAGCAAGTACATGTTTTTAGAAATCTCAACAAATTTCAAACGGTTCATTAAAGTAAATTAAAAAAATACTCAACTAATTATGGCTTATTTAACAAATTTCAGAGATCATTATTAACATAAAATAATTTTCGCGTTATTTTAAAAAGGAAAGGGGGGGGGGCAGGGTGATTAATTTTTTTAAAATAAAAGAGTAATAATTGAGCATGTTTACTCCTCCAAAAGGGGCTCGGATGGAGCCCCTTTTGGAGGGTCTCAAAAATCTAAGATATACGGGGAGACTCTAAACCCCCCTATCTCCTACCCTTGGATGCCCTCTCCCCTCCCCCTCTCAGCTGAATCGTTCCTAATTTAATCTAATCATCAAATGAGACTCAACGTCTAAAAAGCTTTTCTATGTATCGTGATGAAATAATGTCGTCAAATCATCACGTCATCAACGTCACGCCACTCCTCCCCCTCTCTCCCCCCTGCCCTTTTCATTTTCTCATACCCCTCTCCCCCTTGTCAATCTCTTCCCCTCCCCCCTGCTCGTGAGTTAACACGCAGGTGAATTATTCTAATCGTCCAACAACGCTTCAGAGTTTTATCCGTCGTTAGTGGCCATTTGTCAAACTACATCCGGTTAGAACGCTAGACTGGTCCTTGCCTCTTCGCGTACTTCCGGTTGACTCGAACTGGCAATTGAATAGCGTGCGACGCCGCCATTTTTAAGGGATATTTGGAAATACACACGTTGCGAGCTTATTTTTAAATGTCAAAATCATAAGTTTATTATTTCATTTAATGATTATTTTTAATATTTATTAATAAAAAGGGATTGATTGAAAAGAATAAAATATAATGAATTGGGGATAAGATTATGGTAGGTTTTATTATAATGAATTAAGTGGAATTAAACGTAAAAAGCGTGTAGATTAAAATATCGTCGACGATTAACCACAGAATGACTTCTAGCCAATCAGAATCGTCGAAATAATGATAAAGCCAGTAATTGAAATTATAAGAATATTTTGGCTATATTTAAATGTTTAACGAAACGAAGAGTTCACAAAACTCTTCGTTTCTTTGATAATTTTTCATCAAAAAATATTTCAAAATATGCTTAAAATGCTTTTAATAATATTTTAAACTTCGATATCAAATAATAATTCATTCTCAATGCAGTATCATTGGTGAAGAACTATTCTCTAACTAGTCAGCAGTATTCAAGAATTAGTCTTCGCTAATTCTCGGTTTTCTATTGGACAGGAAATTAACCGCGCAAATTACCATCGAGACACAGATTTGCAATTATTTAAGGCAAGTGACTGCAGCAATTAAATGATAGACCCAGTCTTTGCAATTATTTCAGGCAACTAGATGCAGAGCGTGGTGATTTATTTCAACGTACCTTAATCGAATCATCACGTGACAAAACTGACATCACGTGACTGTTAGAGAGAGATTTTACATCCGCCCGCCCTCCCTCCCCCACCCCCCTCCATTATCGAGGGGGTTAATTTGTCTAGATTTTTCGACAGATTGAAACTTCACATTGCGATATTTGGTAGTAAAATAGGATTAAATTTTGAACATATTCAAAGTTTAAAATTAACAGATAATATAATATTCAAAACTTATATAATATTCAGATAATATAATATTCAAAATTTCTATTAACTCAAAGAGTTAATAGAAATTATAATAATTAAAAGTTCAGTATCAAATAATATCAAAAATCAAATATTGATAAAAAATATTGAACAAATTAATTTTGTTAAAAGCAATGAACCACATGATAAATAAAAAGTGAAAGTTGAATATTTTCTGAAAATTTAAACAAAAAATATTTCTTCGCATTTACATTACGCCTAATTACTTTTCTATTTTGGTTATTTAAAAGTTATCTACACAGAGATATTTTATATACATTCATCTTCGCATTATATCTGCAAATTTAACTACACATTTATCTTTTACAGTTTTTCAGAATGTATTCTAATGATATTTAATTGTATCAACTGTGTTGTTATATTCCATTTTGACTTGAAAACTGATTATTATAAAACAGATCGCATCGATAAAGTTAATGTAATAATTTAGTTTAATTCGCTATATGCCATCTGTCACTTAATTTATAATTTTACCACTACACCAACTTGCTAAGTTAATTGGGTCATAATAATTACTAACTTTTTCAACGTGTTAAAGAATATTTCAATTTAATTAACTATTAGTAAAAATATAATAACAAATTATATTACTCAAATGAATTACGACTTAAATTAAAAACGTCAATTAAACGTATTGTTTTGAAATTAATAAATAGTGTGCAATTTTGCTAAAATGCTTCTGTATGATTTTTTAAATGATTAAATTCTTGTTTCTTTACAGACGAAGATAAGACTTATCAACTTACAAAAACTTTTTCAAAAGACACCGACGATGGAGAGAAAGGAAACGACGATGAGGAAGAAAGAGAAAAGCAAGTATCGAGCAAACATAGGCGCAACAGGACAACCTTCACTACGTACCAACTACATCAGCTGGAGAGAGCTTTCGATAAAAGTCACTATCCTGACGTTTATAGTCGAGAGGAACTTGCTACTGAAATATCTCTACCAGAAGTCAGAGTTCAGGTAATAATCCAATTTGAGTGTTTGTATGTTTGTATTTGTGTCCATAACGCTCGAAAATATAATTTCATTCGTCAGAGGCGAATTCGTTATATAATTAATATATTATTCGTCAGAGGTCACCTTTGTGGAATTAGAAACCAGAATTTTTATATTTGAAAATTTGAGTCATTTTTGAGAGGTCATATACTTATAGCATGTGCATACCAAAATGTATATATGTATAACGTCATTGTTTTCATTATATCATCATATTTGATATAAACCTAAATGAATTTATTAGACTTTGTATTCAGTAACCATTTATCTTACTATTAATTATTTTGTTAAATAACCAAATTGCTAATTAATTGTTATTTAATTAAAGTCAATTAGATATTTTAGTCTCAAAAGAAAAAAAACAACATAGATTACTGAATGCCGAAAGTAATTATTAATACGAAATGACTAAAAAATGTATTAAATATAAGCTTACATATGATACGTTTGTCATTGCAATAGCAATATGCTATTACAAAATATATTCGAATCAATTCGTTTCGAAAAAGAAATCAAAACTGTTAATAAACTGTCATTTAATGTATAATTTACCGAAGATGAAGACGATTTATCAACAAAGTTTTATAAATCCAGATTTAAAATCTAATTTCAACGGACTTCTGAAGAAATATTACAAACAACTATAACTTTGAGAAATCGCTAAGATCTCAAATCGACCTGGGGTGCCTGATAAAATTACAGAGTCACACCAGGGGTGACGGGGGGTGACGGGGGGTAATGGGGGGCTTAAAACTTAAAACATGTTGACAATCTGTCGTGATGAGTTAACAACAAACTCAACAATTATTGAGGCATTAAACTCACAATCCTATCATTCTTAAGGCATTAAACGAACGAATAAAAGTATAACAACTCGATTTAAGTTCATAAGAAAATTTCCCCGCTCATGACGTCATCCCTAATACCATCAGAGGCCCTCCTCTAGTTTAGCGAAATAATGCGGGAATTATTCGCTCGATTACGTTCATTACAGAAATCTTATGTAGTTTGTGGGGTTTAAATCAAGCGTGATTAAATCGTACAATGCAAAGTCGCAGAGTTATCAATTAAGTTTTTCATCAAAGGTTTTGTCAGCAAGCATGCGACTAATAGACTTGGACACCTAAGGGGGAGATGATGCAGATAATGCAGTAGATTTAGTTTAAACTTAATATACATAGGAGATATTATAACGGATTGATTGAAGGATTGACAGGATTAGAGATTTGATTTAAGGTGATGATTTTAATACGGTTTCGGTTTAGCAATAAACGGTGAGATTGTATCGATAAGGCTCTAACATATGTAAAGACGAAACTCTTAATTACAACTATTAAAGTTAAAAGAAAATGAATAAATAAAATGTAGAGAAATGAAAATAATAATATATATTTTATGCTTGTTATACATTATTATACTTAGTTATACATAGAATTTATTTGCTAAGTATATCCAATTTTATAATATACATAATTTAATAAGCGAATTTTATAAAGCGAATTACATGATTTATAATAATGTAATTTTGGTTGTAAATAATAGCTATTCAAATAATATTTCTAGTATTTCAAATCTGCACTCAATAATATTAAGTTAAAATAACAAAAGTACTACTTAAACTATCTACAAGTTTAAACATAAACATATTATCCCTCACTTTGTTTTAAATTCTTAACCAAAATTCTGAACTTCTTTAAATCCAAACTTGTTTTAATTTCCTCCAATCCCTCCCCTGGGAACCCTTGCATATCATCGCGACAAATTCGATTAACCCCATCGGTCCCAAAGCCCCCTTCTGGGACCACTGGGCCTCCGTTAATTAGCTCCCTGGCGACCCTCTTACAAATTAGCAAGTCCTACACCTGTCAACTACAGAGAACCCCGCAGTTTGGTAAACGCTGAGCTTCCTTTTGCGGCGGATAGTTAGGATAGGCAGATGGTTAGGAAAGCTGCTTTAATTGATTCCTCTCCATGGTGGATTTAATGAAAAGATTTGTAGTAAATAAAGAGAAAGAAAGAGAAAAAAGAAATAAGCGAATTAGTAAATGTTATTATTTAGCGAAGCGATTGTTAAAAGGAAGTCGATTGTAAGTTTGAGTCACTGTGTTGAGAATTATAAATTAGGCGGAGTAGAAAGATTAGAGGGAAGAGAGATGGATAATAAATGGATAAGAAAGATATAGATAAATACAATAAGGATGAAGTAGAGATAAATGATAAAAAGATCGACAGAATATGAAAATGATATTAAAATATGAAGAAATTTTCATTTTCGCAAGATGATATTTAATAAAAAATATTACTGTAGAAGAAAACGAGAATTAAAATGAAATCATTCATTTTAGGATGATTAGAAAGTATATTTATAAGAATTTAATTTTCATTAGCATATTGTAGATATGCCTTAATATTCTGCATATTGCTT